>VMDR010009522.1:0-33199 GCA_007922815.1 Macrotus californicus
GAGAAGAAAACTTAGGAACACTGATAACGTAGAAGGACTTAGAAGTACTTTAAAAATCTGGGTTTATAAGTAAAACCTTAGTCCCATAATGGTAAGAATCCTGTATGAAGTGTCATCAAGAGAGAGCATATAATTCTCCAATTAAACAACAAAATTCAAATATAGTTTAATTTTAAGTATATATTTAGTATAATTGTTCTCTAGTAAAAGTCACTGATATGAAGTTAGGTAGCTAAATATTTCAATTTTACTATGACATTTACATTTCAATCTGAATGATATTCTTGTTTAGAAATGTAGGTTGCTTTGTATATACAAAAAAGAGCGATTATTTTGGTCAAAAGTCAAGTATCTTATGAGTATAAAAACGACCGAACTGAAACGGTCAAAGACAGAAGCCCTAATGATCAATGAGTAAATGGCAATTATCTGCACTGATTGGCTGCATTTGTAAGTGTAGCCGAACGGTGCACGTTTTCCGTGGCGAGATCAATGATATAAGACACTCGCGCAGGCCAAGGGCGGCTTTGACAGCTTAGAGTGGTGAGGAAAGGAGACGTGTGGCGTGGTGCTTCAGTACACACCTGCCTGCTCCGTGCAGAATTTGCGCTGATGACAATTCAAACTTCAGACTGCTTGGCTTACCGTTTAACTTAGAATTTACTAAGTCATCTTGTCCTTGACAAAGTAGCAGAGAAGGAAGTTGACATTCTACTAAATGTCCTAAAATTACTTAAATCAACCAGAACTGGTTATTTTTAAACTACAATTTTAAATGTACTAAAATTCACATACATGTGTCAAACCACCAAATAAACATATATTTTAGGGAAGATTCAATTTCAGACTTAAATATCAACTTCTAATGTCTGCCATTAGCAGGAAGCTCCAAGAGCTTCCTAGAGATATGTAATAAATATTATCTCTTAAAATTCACGTGATCATATGGGAACTGTAGTATCCACATATTTTCAGACAGAAAGCAAAGTCAAGCAGTTCAAGTAGACACCGTTTCTTACCTCTCAAACGCAGGCCACGAGGTCTCTTCACTTAGTTCAGAACCATCGCTGCTACCTGAAATCAAAAGTTATTCTATTTTTTAAACGTCAGACTTACAGTTTGAGGTTTTTGAATTTTAAAAAGTTTCTCTAACTGTGCTCATATGCAAATCATGTTGTTTGTGGGTGAGCACCCACCGATTTAGAAAGGAGGGGACTGAATTCGGAGAGTCCAAGGCAGCTCAGACTGATTAAGGACAACTCTGTGACAAGCACCGAGTAACACGCCCCTCACGTACCCAGTCGAACTGTACCACTCTCACAACCAGTGCTCCAGGAGCCTTGGGCTCTGATGCTGCAGGCGCCCACTGTATGTGAAGCATCAGCGCCTCTCCCAGGTACTTAGAATGGCCATGCGCCATCCTGGTAAAAACTGAAGCAGCAGCCCCTGGAATAACTTTCTGGCTGTGTGGTCCAGAGGAGAAACTGATGCAACGGTTCAGGTGAGAAAAGGGAGGCGACCTGCTGGTGGGCCTTCCAGATGACCTCTCGATTTGCAGCATTATGTGGTAAAGACGGAAATTGAAGCGTGGTTAGTATGGCTAATTTGTAGAAAACTAAGTTTTTTCAGAAGCTCCAAGCTTCCAGTGGCTATGTGTCCCTTAGGGAGGCAAGACCACTTTAGGTCATCTGGGACATCCGACTGCATTAGACGATGTCGGAGGCCACCGTCCCAGGCACTGGCTAATTTCTCCAGCGTACTTTCTCAAGCCTGGGTGGTACAGATAAATGTGGTGTGTATGTTACAGCTAAGGACAACACCCTTTTGTGATCGTGAAGTTTGTGTGTCTGTGTATGAACACCTACCATTCATGGTTACAGACTTACTTTCTTTTCAGACTGTTAAAGCTTGAAAACAAAACCCTAGGAGGTAATACCTATGTCTATTGTTTTTTAAAGATCTTATTTATTTATTTTTAGAGAGAGGGGAAAGGAGGGAGAAAGAGAGGGAGAGAAACATCGATGTGTGAGAGAAACATCGGTCAGGTGCCTCTTGCACGCCCCTAAACAGGGACCGGGCCCGCAACCCAGACATGTGCCCTGACCGGGAATTGAACCAGTGACTTTTTGGTTTGCAGGACATTACCCACTGAGCCACACCAGTCAGGGCTGTCTAATGTTCTTAATTTACAAACAAGGAGGGAACAATCTTCACTGCTTACATACTTAAGAGTCACAGAAAAATGATAAAATACAAAGGCAAAATTGAAGTAGTCTCTTCCTGTTCTAAGAGAAGGGTCTCCAAACTGAGACACTAACTGTAACTGAATGAATAATTAGATAACTATCCTGGGGAAACCATTAGAATATCTTTGGAAAGCAAAAGCGACAAAGAAATAGAGAATAATAATTACCATGATAATATTTATGATGGGAAAAAGCCAAATACACACACACACACACACACACAATTGAGAGCTTTAATTTAAAAAATTACTTTCTGCTTTAAGTGACATGCAGAATTCTACATGCAACAAATTTTTAACTGAAAAAAGTTCTTCCTTTCTCTATTGCAAAATGATTCCTTGTATTACTTTTCAGATTAGTATTTGCATTTAGGCAACCTGGAGCTTTAATAAAGAGGTGCATTTCAGGTGGCCGACTTGTCTCCCATTTTATAAATGCTGGCATCATTTAACCACTTGCATCTATAAAACGGGGACTGCGGGGATAAAAAACTGCGGCATGGTGGTGGGAAGCTCTAGAGCGATTCCACTGTCAGGGGCTGGAACTCTCCATGGTGGAGGAGTCATTACGTTCAAGAAAATGAACTCCGCATTCCTTCCCATCGCCTATTCACCAACACCGAGGCCATCCAGTGACAACAACAGGCAGTTAATCACAGAAGAGGACATTTTCCTCTTTCGTTTCTTTTTGAAAATAAAAATAGCATGGTGTGGAGATTTTCACACTATTAAAAGGTCACCTAGAAGATTCAGAGACTAAATAAACGTTTAAGAAGTGGAAGCAAACAAACTCTTGCCTTCAACTCACACCCCTCTGCAGTACGTGTCCACCTTCCCGCCCTCCTTCATGGGAGCCATCTTTGTCCCCACTGCCCTACAACGACGCATGTCTCACTGAATCCACTGACCGATTCCCAGTCTCTCCTCCTCCTCTTCCTCTGCAGTTGGTAACTGACACGCCCCACATGGCCCTTCTCCTGGAGGCACGTCCTCCACTGGCTTCTGTGCTCCCATGCCTGGTTCCCCACTTCACTGATCCTTCATAGCTTCCTCTGGTGGTCCAGCCTTTTTCTTTTTGTTTTTTTTAAAAATATAATCAGACCTCTAAACATTAGAACACCCTCTTATGTACTTACACTCTCTACCTAGGTGACCTCCGCCGGTCCCATGACTTGAAATACCGAAATGTGCTAACTCCTATACTTGTATCTACAGACTGACCCTGCCCCACTGAGCTCCAGACTACCCCTGAGGACCACACACATCGGAAACAGAATTAGTAAGGTCCCCTGTGTCTGACCGCTACTTTGTTTTCATTGGATGTAGCGTTAATGACATTTCCCAGAACTATTTCTCACCTATCGATATTCCACTGGAAAGAGTAGAACTTTCAGCCTGGCCGCGGGCTGGCGCGTGGGGCTCCATGACGCTGTCATCCAGCAGGTGCCTGGGCCCCGCGTTCGGGAACGTTGCACTCTTGAACTCTGCTGTGTTCATTTTGTGAATGAAACTGGAAACAAAGACAGGTACCTTTTAGTACTTTTACTAGTTCAGGGTACGGGAGACACTTCTACACAAAGATGCAGGACATGGAAGATTTACCAGCAACTCACACACAGCCTTTACCATAAAAACCTCCGACTAACAGTTTAGAGAGACTGTTTTAGGGAGCCAGGCCGTATCTACCTAAGTAACAGGTCCTTAAAAAACTGCCTTCCTTTGACTTTTGGAAAAGAGCTAGTAAACTTTCACAAAAATCATGGCAAAGGTGAGCCCATTCTGAGAAAACAATCTTGCAAAAGCTAACGAAACTAAACATGAAATCATTTCCCAATCTTTATATTTAGGGACAAAAAGAACAATTTTATAAACCTTAATTTATGGTGACTTATTTTAGTTAAGACAAGCAATAACTGTCTTGAGACAAAGAAAGGTTCTACTCTAAAGTAAAATGGTAGACTGCTTTCTGGGTCTTATTTACGATGCTCTGTGAGGCTCACTTATCTCGCACTAATGGGAAAAGCTCATTTCCAAATTGAAGTAAAGGAAGAGAGAAATGCTTCTAGGCCAACGAGATATTTCACTGAATCAGAAAACACTATTGTATACACAAAAAGAAAACTATGCAGGGACGCTATTTTCTGTTAATAAAATACGCAGACAATAAATCCAACGGGAAACAATCTGTCAGGCACAAGTCGGGGAGATAAGACTGAAGATGCTCACTTGTAACCCAAGCTGTGGCACTTCCTGTGGCCGTGGGGAATCAGGTTCCGAGGGGACGGCAGCGTCTGCGGCAGCAAGGCCCCCTCGGCCGCCATGCTCTTCCTCCCACTCTGGGGAGATCCCACTTCAGGACCTGAGGGTTCAGTTTAAAAAGAGAGGGGGGGGAAAGACATTTTCAAAAGATTGTTTTCTTTGTGATCCCTTCATATACAATGTGAAACGTGGCTTAAACTTTAAGATAACATGCTAATGTTCACACTGAGTGAACATAAGAAGCAGTTATTTTCTAAGTCTTCAGACACAAAACCCCGAATGCACTAAGTCCACCAACTTCTCTCTCCCCGCCTGCACTAACCGGGCGGGGTAAGTGTCTCCCTCTGTGCAGGGGGAGAAGCAGGATGAGGAGAGGGGCTCGGGGTCTCACAGCACAGAGGACGCCTGCACTGACCGCCCCGGACTGCCAGGCCCAGGGTTTACAGCAGTTCGACATGGGGCTTCTTTACTTTTAGCTTCCTTTTAGGTAGGAAGTGTGCAGGGCATGTCAAGCATTTAAATTAGAATTTAAATCTATGTTGACACTGTTCGAGCTGATGGGAATAAAAAACTAGAATTGAAAAGAACACAGATTTACAAAATATCCCTTTTAAGAAAAGCAAATTTAAGATATTTAGACTGCAATGTTTGTCCCTTAGATGCAGTCATGGCTCATCCCTCACCTCCTTCCCACATTATGTGATGGGTACCCAGATAATTTTTAGGACATACGGTAACACGAAGCTTATCACCAAGGTCTGTGTTTGAAATTTTAAAAAAGGGTCTTATCAGTAATTTCTTAAATAATGAGTAATTCTCAATTTTACATTTTTGAATATGTGTAATATCTTCATTATAATGCAACAGATACATTAAGGGACTATGACAATATTTTAAATATTTTCAGTACTTGACCCTGTATTACAGTAAGATTTAAAATATTAACTAAAAGTGACTCCTGTAATTGTTCAAATTAGACTTTTCCACTTGATCACAGAAATTTCTAATGATGAAAAATCAAAAATATGCCAAGCAGAAAATTTTACTATTGAAAATAAAATTTGCACGCAGTATAAAACGTGCTAAGTATTTACTTACTTTGGAGCATATTCTTTCTTATTAGCTTACCCGACTTCTTACTGGTAATGAGAGAAAACTAGGCACTAACCTACTAAATCTTCCCGAGAAGCAGCAGGGCGAGGTGTGCTTGTTCCAGGTTCTATCTTTAATGAAAGCCTGAATTTTAACAAGAAACAAAACACATAAAATGATTAACATTTGACAAAATAGTATTAAAATCATGTATTTTCTCACAAAAAACCTAAAAACATTGTTATAAAATCATCTGTTATGTATTTTTCTTCAAGAGCAACCTTCAAGAGTTAAGTCTACTATCTTTTCCATACAAAGCTGATCTTACAGTTATTCCAGGAAATATTACGAAGGGGAAAATATTCAAAAGCCGTATTTAAAAACAGAAAAATCTCCCCAAACTACTTCAACACTGCCAAACAATTCACCACTTTTACAGATATTTGATGAGTGACTAAAGGTGATTTAACTTGAAGTTGTATTGGTACCTGACACTTAATTCAGGAACTTTCACATGTATTTTTAAATACATTATGCAAATTCTTCCTAAAGTCTTTACTGGATGGTCTAACAGCCTCTGTAGCACTGACATTTCAAAAACACATTATTTAGACCTGGCTGGTGTAGTCCAGTGGATTGAGTGCCAGCCTGCAAACCAAAGGGTTGCCGGTTCGATTCCCAGTCAGGGTACATGCCTGGGTTGCGGGCCAGGTCCCCAGTAGGGGGTATGCAAGAGGCAACCACACACTGATGTTTCTCTCCCTCCCTTCCTCTCTCTAGAAATAAATAAATAAAATCTTTTAAAAACAACAACATCTTATTTAAAAACTCACCATCCAAAAAACCAACCAACTCATCAAAAGACAGATCTATACAAATAAGGCTGTTTGCAAAATTCCTGGTAGATGCCTATCCTAAGTCAAAGTTTATTAGTTGGTACTTAAGCACCATCTAGGATCACATACCCAGTATTGAGTTCCACAGCAAAAAGAGATTATGATTCCTATCAGAGGAAACTATTTCAGGAAATAGGATATTAAAGCTGTTGCAGAGAAAAGCCTACTGTTTAAGCATTTGTCTGAAAATTAGCAGAGGCTTTTGATTTTTAGCATCCTGTCAACTGGCATTTTTTATGAAACTGCATAATACAAGTGACATTCATAATAACAAATCTCTTACAGATTCTTATTATTTCTTTGGCAACCTAACAGGGAATCATGTATAATTATATTCCAATTACTGGCCAGTAGAAGACGAATATACTGAACAGGTCATACTTAACCAGAGCTCTGTGCTCTTCTTCATTTTACAGGACAGCTTAATTATCTGGGCTACAGACTACACTGAATTCATTCATTTAATAGTTACTGAACACCTGTTTTGCGTTGGGCACTATGGTCTCAAGCAATATAATAAAAGACTACGGCAGACATGGGGTCCCTGCCCTTCTGAAGCTTACAGTCTAGTAAATGGAGGACAAAGAAGTGAACGGGATAACTACAATTTCCTAAGACAGAACCCCAGCAGAAGAAACAGAAAGGGGGCCACGGGTGAGTCACACTGCTCTCAGCAGCGGCTGATCATGATAGCAGTGTGACAGGGAGAAGCGCCTCGAAACGTGCCGCAGGGCCGGCCGCCAGTGTCAGCTGGCTACATCATCATCAGAACACCATATATACAGTCACCGTGATGCTGACTCAATGAAAAAAGGCAGTACGTTCAGTATTAAAATAACTTCAAAAGAATTTCATCCTGATTAAATCACATGCATGTGATCTGTAATGTTTATAGAGGAAGTTGCCCAAAACAGAGGCCTTTGGATAAATCAAGTGTCATTTCATTTAAATCTCTTTCAGCATTAAAAAAAAGCCCCCAAAAACTCCACAAAACATTTTTTCCTAATAATCGCTTTACTGGCTCCTATGTTAAAATACTGCTTCCCAACACATTTAATTAGCAGGTTTGTGCAACACAACCGCAGCTTTATAAAGAAAGACAATCATCTCCTTTAGTCTCCCATGGGATGCCCAAGCACCACCGAGTGACTTTTACCCCCAGCCAACCCACTATTTCCCACTCCGTCCCTTCCATCATCCCCCCCGCCCCCCAGAACACCTTTCCCGAACTAACCTTCATTGCGGAGCTAATTCTACTCAGATTCAGCCTCAGGGAACACTGTCTCCTGAAGCTGCTCAGGGTTCTTTTCTCTTCACTTTCCCCACTTAAGGCTGAGTCAGGTTCTGCCCTACAACGTCCCTGCTGCTCCCTGGGCATATCTCTGTTACAGCGCTGTGTCAGCAGCTTTGTGACTGCCTGTTTTGTGGGTGTGTTTTGCGTTAGACTGAGCTTTTAATAGCAAAAAGAGCTTATTTTTTAACCCTAGCAACCAGCACAATAACAATAACACACCTATAACAAAAGTTTAATAAATATGTTAAATGCATATGATGGGAAGACTGCTCTGCTCCTAGCTACTCATGATAATAAGAATCAATTTAATAGCATCAGCTTTCCTACAAAAAGATAAGTATTTGATAATATATCAGTTTATGGACAGTTAAAACTATGACATCTGTCCAGAAAAAGTCCAGCCATTGCTAATGTAACGAGAACGGTTTGCACAACATTGATGTGACCTGGCAGCCAAGGTGAGTGGACTGGAATGCACATGCGTGAACAATGATGACTTCACTGTACTAGTCATTGGGGGCTGTAGACACCCTTGAGTGAGCATGTGTGCTGTGTGGCCATCACATTCAAAATGACTGAGTGAGCAGAACAACGAATCTGCATCAAATTTTGCATTAAACTTGAATACTCCTCTGTGGAAACTCTTTAGATGACTCAGAAGGCCACAGCTGTGGGCAACTGGTGATTGGCAGCTTTGTCACAACACGTCCACTCACGCATCACGTCTGGTGCAGAGGTTTTTGGTGAAACATCCAATCACTCAGGTGACGCAGCCCCGCCTCAGCCCAGGTTTGGTGCCCTGAAACTTTTCCCAAAACTAAAATCACCTTCGAAAGGGAAGAGATTTCAGACTGTTGATGAGATTCAGGAAAATGCAATGGGGCAGCTGATGGCGATTGGGAGAGCTGTGTGAGGTCCCAAGGTGCCTCCTTTGAAGGGGACTGAGGCGTCATTGTCCTATGTACCATGTTTCTTGTACCTCGTTCAATAAATCTCTATTTTTCACATTACATGGCTGGAAACCTTCTGGACAGACCTCAGACTTAATGTCTTAAACAGCTAATTCTATCCTTTTCACAAAGCAAAAAGTAGCTTAAATACTTTATTATACTTTTACCATAGCCAATAAAAATTTCCCACCCACTGTAACTGTGCAATAATTTCTTAGACTTCACTTCTATTGAATAAACTTTACCTTCTTTTAAATCCAATAAATTTCTGGAGTCAGATATAGAAATTTTAATAGGTACTTACACTGAGTTTTAAGATCATCTTCTGTACCTCACTAGACAAAACGTAAGTGTTTTTGGCTGTGTTGGCAATTGGAGAGATGGAAAAAGCCGCGGTGAACATGAGATACAGACCATCTGACTCAAGAGGCTTGCAGCCTAGGGCAGCGGCCTGCTTGTGGAGCAGCTGCAGCCCTGAAAAGCTGACTCACCGACTGCGTGCACTTTCAAATGGGTTACCACGTACAAAGTGAGTGTGGAATGAAAACTGATACAGAAATCCAGAGTGGTGAATAGGATGCGGGGGTGGGGGGGATGGCCACAAAGGGGTTTTCAAACATCAATAAAATTTTAGGTGTATTTAAGGATATATCTAGAGCTCCTTAATGTACTTCATTTTTTAAAGTTATTTCTAGGTGTTTTACAGAATTTTTAGCCATTTATTGGTATTAGTTGTATTCTGCAAAATTCTTTCAAAAATTGTTGAAACTGCATAACAAGAAAGTTGATAATCAGTATCATGAGGTAAAAATATTTTTATATAATGCATTAATGTTAAAAAACAAACTATTCTTTCAATTTGATAAACTTTTAAAGACCTCTTGTTGGAAAAAATATTTGTGAAAGACACAAAGTTAAATTTGAAAGCTTAGGAACAACTAGCATAATAAAGCTAATTTTTTTTTTTAATTTAACAAATGAAGCTAGAAGAAAAATGAGAGAAGCCTCAAGAGAAATAAGCTCCTTCCCCTCCCACAGAAACACCCGGCAGCTGTGGCGTACAGCAGACCCCTGAAAACCAGAAAGAGGTAATACCTGGGTCAGTACTGTGGATGGTAATGAGAGAAAAATGGACATCAGCTATTTTAATGATGACTTTTAAAATCTTTAATAAAGGACTAGTCTAACAAAAAAGAGGGTAAAAATGGTGCTATATTAAAAAAAAAAGTCTCTAACCCAGAAGCAAGAAGGTTCAAGATTCTCTCAAACCACAAAAACAATTCAAAACAAGTTCAAAGATGTGTCAAAAGTCACCATTTAAAGGAGTAACTTTTCTATCTGTAGAGTGTTTTGTTAGTTTTTCAGTCTATTAAAAGATAAATATCCATAAAGATGCAATGCTTGAAAATAAGGAAGAAATTTACACTAGAACTATCAATCCTAACTCTTAACAACCTAAGAAAGATGAAATACTTTTGAATAGAACAACAGATGAGATCTTTGTACATTGACTGTGTCATGTCAAGTGATTAAAATAGAGACACACGTAAATACCTTTGCCATTTAGGTGTACGGCTGGGTTAGGTATTTGCGTGGATGATGTAAGACTTCAGTGTTTAAACACATGGGGATGAGAGGGAGGGATGGTCATACAAACCACTGTTGAGGACTCAACCTACTTGTAATTATCGTCTTCCACAAACTTCTGCAGCTCTTCTATGTACTGAACGGAATTCAGATATTTTTGTACGTGAGGCAATATGGGGATATCTAGGCAAGACACAATAAATAATGAATTATCTGACAAAGTTCATCTCAACCAGAATTTTTAAAGTTAAGCTGAGAAAATGATCTTTAAAGGTGACTGAATGAAGGCCACATGGTACTGAAATTTAAATTAATTCCAGAAGGACATTACTGAGAAAACTTGTATTTAATATAAGGCTGAAAGTAATTTTAAAATTAAGTTGCATGTTGTCTGTATAGACAATTTAACATTATAATCTGGTGTTATGTTTGAAAACACTGAAAAAAGGACAGAACGACACTGTACGCATTTGTAATAGTGTCAACAATATAAACAAAAACAGAGATTGTTTAACTTTCAGTTGAGGTTCACCCCCAACCCCAAGATTAAATCTTATAGTGTAAACTCACTGCTTCATAATATAAAAATTACGTAACAGTAGCCTATATTTATTCCTTATCAAACTGAAAGCATCCAAATATTTTAAAACATTAAAAACCAAAACCTTTTCTAATCTTCTGGGCTTGTGTAAGCTGTTTTTAAACATGTGTTTCCACAAAATACATCTTAGAAAAAACTTGGTTATTTACTCAATATCAGACTCAAGAAGGCCAGTCCGTTGTTACCAGGATCAAGTCTTAGCTCCTTCCCTAACAGAAAAACGTAAGAATTATTTCTATTAATAGAGCAGGGACATCAAATGAAATGAAGATAACAGAAAATAATTTTGTGCCCTGGCTGGTGTGGCTCAGTGGACTGAGTGCCAGACTGCGAACCAAAGGGTCGCAGGTTTGATTCCCAGTCAGGGCACAGGCCTGGGTTGCGGGGCAGGTCCCCAGTAGGGTGTGTGCGAGAGGCAACCACACATTAATGTTTCTCTCCCTCTCTTTCTCCCTCCCTTCCTCTCTCTAAAAACAAATAAATGAAATCTTAAAAAAAATTAAAAAATATAATTTTGTAAATTAGCAAAGTTGTCACAAAATAGCAAAAGAGCAGAGATAAAACTTAAAATTTCAAATATGAAATACTTCAATTCCTTAAAAGCAGGCCCTTAAACAGGACGTTAAGTACTGAACAGTGAAAGGAAGCGACCGACCATCACTGCTCCTTGAGTGAGATGGTGCTCCCTGCTGGGTGAAAGGCGGCCTTCCTAGAGTCAGCACGCTCGTCACAGGATAACGGCTCAGCATCCCCCAGGAACTTACCATATTCACACGACTGCTGCAGATCGGAAATTATTCGAAGGATGTTATTCATCAAATTTGATCTTTGCTCATTTTCTAGAATGCTGCCAGTTGACGGGTATGCTGAGTCAATGTACGTCAAATCGGACAAATAGATACCTGAAAGGAAATGAGACAGATGAGCGTTTTCCTACTGGCAGCTTGGGAGAGGAGGACTAAGGGAGGGGAGGAAAGCCAGCGTACGGCTGTGTTTCAATCCACGCCATGTTTAGAAGGTACCGCCACCCCTACACTGCAGCCTTGTAAAAGCACGGCCACTGAGGCCTAGATTTCCAGGGAGTTGGGGCCAGACATGTAAAGACAGGGCGGGGCAAAGGAGATTTACAACTGTCCGTGTGCAAAATGCAATCGTTAATAAGTAACAATACAAGAATCCTTTGTGTACTCGCAACTGTAAACCTACTTTTGCCCCTCTCTGAGACATGATGTTGCAGATGTCCCTCTTCTGATGCCACTCCAAAGTGCGGTGTGAGGCTAGAGAAACTCCCAGCACCCATGGGACACAACGCAAAGAAGCTGAGCTCCTGAACTGCCTTGGCCTCTGGCTAGCCGCCTGTAACGGCGACGGTTACTTTAATCTCTGAACCTCAGTTCTTATGCCTACACTCCTAGTGCCCTACTTCCCAGGCCGTGGCGTAGCCTGAAGAAGTCAGCTCAGCCAGGCTAGCCAGCGCCTGGGCAGGGGGCAGCTATCAGCGTTAGTTCTATACCCCTGGGCCTTGGGTTAATAATTATCCCTTGAGTCTTAACTCAAGACATCTGAAAACTGTCTCATTCCGGTAGAATATCTTGTTTGAAAGATTCACAGTTGGATGTCTAACAGTCCGTGTGACTACAAACTGCACTTAACTCTCCTCTGGCCCCACTCACCGTTTCTCTGCACCAACAAAAATAACACGTCCCTCAAAATAATGTGGTTGCACTAGTTTTGGATATGCAAGGTCAGTTATTCTAAAATATTCCATGGAAGTATGGAAAACAACTATAGATGGAAAGAAAAACACACTTTCCTGCTTTACCTTATAACCACTCCGTGTCCATGAAGTCTCAGAGTAAATGCAACCAAAACGATGCCCCCCCACCCTTCCCAAAATAAGCCCTTTTTCTTCTTGTGCCATTTCTTCCATCTTGAGAGTTTCCTAGACTCATCTCTGACCTTCTTATCATATCCAGGTCAGTGTCAACAGTTCTTCATTCAGTGTTCTCACAGATTCCAAGAAAGGAATTTGGGAACGGTCTAGCCCCATCCCTTTTTACAGACGCAGGATCTCAGGTACGCAGACATAAAGGATGTGCCTAATGCCACGGGAACCGTTAGAGACAGAGCTGGATCTCAGAGTATACGCTTGAATCCCATATTTTTTTTACTGTAAATAATTTATTTTTTGAATTACAGCTGACACACATTCTCCCAAGTATTTTTTTATCACACCATTATACACTCATACAGTATCTATACCATTCACTGGATAATTTTTATGACTTCATCATCTCTTCTTTTAAAGTTTTCTCACAGGTATGTCTCCTCTGCTCAAGACGAGAAACTCATCTGGGGCAGTCGCTCTGCCTTTCACTCTAAGACAATGAGGATCCTGTTGCAGGGTCCAGACAGCAGGCGGTTGGGGCGACCCAGAGTGGGCGCGGCGACATGCTTACTCACCCAGGGCCGTCCCTTCTCCTGCCCGTGAACCCGAAGAGTGTTCTAACGCCGCCCATTGTCAACAGTTCCTTCTTCTTTAGAGACTCTCAACTTCTTTTCCCGACTTCAAACGACTCTGTAGCCTAGCTCCACTAGCTCTTCCTCTTTCTCAGAGGAAGCAGAATCCCCTTCTTTCTTCCGAATCTAAACTGTGATTTTGATTGTGAAATACCCGTTGGTGCCTCCACTACGGCTCACCTCCACGCATTCCTTTTCCAGAGCCAATGCTCACACTTAATCTCCTCTACTTAAGAACACGAAAAATCAAAGCAACCTTCCTTCAAATCTGATCTCTCCCTCCAGATGGGGGGCCCTTATCTCTCCCCCTTGAACAGACACTTTTTCAAGAGTGTGCTTATTTATCCATGCTGTTAAATGCAGCTCTAGCTCCTTAAACTGAGAATGAACTAACTCGGAACCATGACACAACTCATTTGACAGATTTTGGAGTTATTCCCCCACCCCCATGTTGCTACAGACGACTACAGAGCACCACATTTCTTTTTTAATCTTTCAATTACAGTTCATATTTAACACTATTTTGTATTAGTTTCGAGTATACAGCATAACGGTCACACAATCATATACTTACTTTAGAAAGTGTTCCCCTGATATTTCAAGTACCCGCCTGGCACTGTACCTAGCTTTCACATTATTGACTGTGTTCCCTGTGCTGTGCTTTACATTCTTGAAACTATTTTGTAACTGCCCATCTACGCTTCTTTATCCTGTCACTTTTCCCTCCAGCCCTCCCCTCCCCTGCCCCTCTGGCTACCACCAGTCTGTTCTCTGTATCTGTGAGTCTGTTTCCATTCGTATAAGTAAACTCACATGGTATTTGTCTCTGACTTATTTCACTTAGCACAATGCATTCTAGGTCCATCCATGTTTTTGCAAATGGTAAGTTTTCTTTCTTTTTAATGGCCCAGTAATATTCCATTGTATAGATGTACCACAGCTGTTTTATCCACTCATCCGGCTATCGATGGGCACTCAGGTTGCTTCCATACCTTGATGGTTGTAAATAACGCCGCATATATTCTTTTAAACTACTGTTTTGGGTTTCCTTGGCCATGTTGCTTTTTAAAACTATATCAATTCATATTCCCATCAACAGTGTGTAAGTTTCTATGGATCCACACTTGTGCTAACACTTGGTATTATCAGTTCCTTAATTTTTGCCCATCTTGTGGGTATAAAATATCTCATTGTGTTTTAGTTTTCATTTCCTTGATTAATAATGAGATTGAACATTTATAATTCTATGAACTGTCTTTTGTTCATTTTTTTCCTCTGGGTTGTCTTCTTACTGATTTCTAAGTTCTCAATACACTGTAGAAACTAACCCCCCAGGCAGTTAAATTTTATCCAGTTACTACTCTTCAAGCTACCAGATAATCTGAAACCAGTATCCTCTTGCTGCCGAAACTTGGTCCAGAAAAGGCATAAATGACCTCCTCGTGGTTACAACGTTCAATGTCTCTCTTGGTCTCCTCCTGTTATCTCTCTCTAGTATTTTCACTAGTCCCTTGGTTCCTTGGTATTTACTGCTAGAACCTTCCAAGCTCTGCACATCCCTCCATTCTTATTTCCCTCACGTTCCCTGGAAGCTGGTATCCCCGTGGTCCTGTCATTGACCTTCCCACTCTACAGGTACTTTTTCCGGATTATGTTGCTTCTGTAGCTTCAACTATCACCTAATTGCTGATGATTTCCCAAATCTCTATAGAATGGAGCTCCTGACTTTCATTTTCAATTTTGCATGCCAACTAACCATTATTTGTTCCCGAACGCCTGCCATTCCAATTTCCTACTGTGGTTGGTGATATTACTAATTGCTGAAGTTCGAAAGTGCAAAATCACTTAAGTAAAAAACAACTCGGGAGGAGCATGCCGCTCATAGTCTGCCCCGATGAAGCTGCTCATGAGTGAAATGTGACCACTGCGTGATCATGCCATGTGGCACATAACGTAAAGCAGAGACTAGAAACTGGCAGTCCTTCGTCCCAATGTTTTTAAAATTAGGAAATATCCTAGGAAATACCTAAACGACTTTCTTTCCCTAAAAAATGGGCGGATCTGGCAACAACCAGGCAGAGCCAGAATGGGTGCAGACCCCATAACCACAATAATGTCAGTTTGTCATAGCCCTCCTTTTCCTGTCATCGTGTCACTTTTGGTTCACTGTGCTTATTATGACAGCACCTGCTACATTCTTGTGAGTATTTGTCCTTGCAGCCCCTGGTATACCTGTGTATGGCACAGGAGTTTAAAGAGGCAGAAACTAAGCTGGCTGTAAGTAAGGATGTGGATCAACAGGTGATGGCAGAGGTATCGGAAAGAGAAAGACAAGCTATAGCAAGGGGCGGGGGGGAGGGGCCCGGGGGGAAGCGCGTGGCACATAGAGAAAGTACAAGCCCGAAGAGGTCCCCTGGTAGCAGCCATCAGCTGTGGCCTAGGCTCTGGGATCAGACTTTAATCCCCCAGGCTCCAGCCTGGTGCTCAAGGACTAAGCACCGATGCCTACATTTGTGTTTCCTTAGCTACTGAGTTACTAAATCACACTTCCTGATTTAATGAGATAGCATCGTATAGTTAGTGCTCGACAACTAGTACCTCTCTCCAGTACCCTGATTTCAGAGCAGAAGACCTGGGCCAGAGCGAGGTAAAAGTGGCTTATCCAAGTTTACACAGCCAGTGGCTGGGGGAGGGGGGGAAGGGCATGGTGTCAGAACCCTCTATTCTTTAATCATCACCTGAGGATATGTCTGTTGACTTTAGAGAAAGAGGAAGGGAGAGAGAGGGGAGGAGTTCCCAACCCGCGTGGAACCTGCAACCTAGGTATATGCCTTGACTGGGATCGAACCCACAACCTTTTTTGTCCCTCCAACCAACTGGCCATGGCAGAACTCTCTTTTTATCCCCACTCAGGCCAAGGTTATATTTTCATTTAAATCACAGCGTATCAACTCTGAGAATAACTTTGTTCAGACAAGAGGTGCCATGCCGTACAACAGGAGGAAGACATTACAGAGGATCAGAGTTTGTTCAGAAACTGTTAAATTTCTGTAAGAATTTTATACACAGACTTCCACTTATTTTTGGTATTTTATCTTAAGAAACATTGCACAGTAAGATAAATATATTACAACAACCTCAGGTTTCTTCTAAGTTTAAAATCTTCTGAAATGGCAACTGAGTAAAATGTTGAAAACTTTTAGGCTATAAACAGCCATTGCATTACTTAGGAGCCTGCCTCCTGCCCAAGGTAACTCTTGTTCTTGTAACAAAAAACAAACCCATCAGCCTGCAACTACTTCTAAGTGAAGCTCAGTACTGTTTTTTTCGGTATGTAACCTCAAAGATCTCTGGCCAGCAGACTCCAATGTTTGTTTTATAATTGCCTGCTGAACCAGGATAGTTTGTTTCCAGATGGTGCCCTTCCTTCAACCTGCACAGTCCCTCCTTGTTCCCGGCCATCCAACCCCCTCCTGATCCCGCTCCCCCCACCCTTATTTAAGGCCACAGAGAGGAAATCCTAGGGAGGAGACGCCCCCACGCCCCCCGTTCTCCAGCAAGTTTCTGGTGACGTAATATGTGGGCTGAACTTGAGTCTACTGAGAAAGAGGGAATCACTATTCAAGGGTACTGTACATACAATCTGGGTCAGCTGCAGCTGGTTACTGCATTTCCCCATGTGGCAGACACGGCAAAGCCACAATGCTCTCTCTGCCGGATTAAAGACAGCCCACAGACCAGAACTTCCACTCCACTACTTAAAATTACATAGGTGGCTTGTCAAGTTCAATTGATGAGAGTCGTAAGAAGTTCCGTACTAGAGCTCGGATTCGACGGCCCAAGATGCAGTTGCCATTCAAGTCACAGATGAACACACTCCTGCGCTGACTTTTAAAAGCAAGAGGAAGAGCAGCAAGTTTCTGGGCTTGCTTCATCGACAGATGCAAAAAGGTACTTTAACACTTTTAATTTAAAAATTCTAATGTATGTCAAATGCATAATTGTTTTACATTTGTTGTAGAAATTTCAAAATCTTATTAAAACATTTTAGAATCTATCACAATGGATTTCATCTGAAAAAGGTTTTGTCTTGCAATTTTATGTAAAAACTGGTCATGATGCACTTTATGACGACGAGCACATTATCTGAGATTGAATTTAATAATAGTTAGTGATATGCTCAGAGATTAAGGCATATACGCTGCGTTTCAGAAAACAAGTGCTTTAGTGCCATGAGATAAAATTTTAACTTTCAGATTAACACGTAAGGCTTATATTTATAGCACAGCCATGAAAAACAAATGGGTACAACCTTAATTAGCTGGAAATACTAGTCTTCCTCATGCAGCTACAGGGTGTGCTGAGGATTTATTCTGTTAAGATATCTTAAACTACAGCTAAAAAAAGCTAAGGAGAAAAAAAAATTAACTGAAAGGCTTTGCAACAACACCTCAATTATAATATAACCAAACAGGCAGAAATCCTTGTAATGATTTGAGCAGGTCTACAGTATTGTTAAAACTCAAAATTTAAAATATTTTTCCAGTTTTACATGTAACAGTAATCTGACTTGGGTAACAGAAATAAAAGCTGCTCTAACTGAAATGAACGGAAAAAGAAAAGTTATTGATGTGTAAAAAACCCATAAAACCTTTCAGATTAGGATTGGAGATGAAAGGCAATGTGATAAAAGTATTATGTAAGTCAGCATTACCACTAGAAGATAAAATCCAGAAGATACACTTACTTGAATGCAAGATTAAAAGACAGAAAAGAATTCTGGTAACTATATGCAAGGGGTTTCTCTCACCATTTTATCTGGGGGCTTTAACTGTATTGTGGGAGTTATTAACAATAAAATTACTATGGTTACTAATTAGTAAGCTTTAACACCAAAGACACGTAAGTCTGTTGTGATTTGGGGACAGACATTAAAGACACTAATTATAAGAATCTTCTGGGAGGTTCTCTGTAGAACACACTTTACGAGAGATCCTGACAAACACTCCCAACAACACTGGATCTGAAAGGCGTCATGTTTTCACCGCTGGCCATGAAAAGTGCGGGACCTCATTAAACCTCGGTTCTTACTGAAGCCTTAGGGAAGCATGTAATCTAAAACCCACAGCCCGCAGAAGCCAAGTCGCACTCTGCAAGCTCTTTATCTAAGGTGCTGTGGGTGCTTCCCGAATTTAAGTCAGCTGCCTCACGCTGTTTCCAGGGCAGACACAGCCAGCGAGGTGCCTCTATGTGGTTACCACCCGAAAGGAAGTCTCTCCGACTCATTTCTTCTCTCTGCTAGCTGGCAAGGGAGCAGCGACGCAGAGAAAAAGTACCAAGAGAATTAACCCAAAGCATGGACGACCCCCCCTACCCCCAAAATAACAAGCAAAGACAGATTTAAACTTATACTGTAACTAATTCATAACATTCTCTTGGGAGCTAGGAAAATTTTAACATATACAGAAAGGTTTTATGAGGTAACACAGATTTATGGATCCTTCACTTTTAAAACTGAACATATGTGGGAAAATATTAAATGAGAGAATGTTTCAGAAAATGTAACAGTAAATGTATTTTTAAAGCCAGTTCTTACTCATGACATAGCTAAGTCTACTACTTAAAAATTTGGCTCCTTACTCTGTGTTAGATGACAACAAAGTCAGTACTTTTATAAGGATAAGGGAATTATATTTACTTAAGAAATAAACTTTCAGTTGCCTCCTTTAAATACCAATTTAGGTCAGATTCTCTCCTGGTGGGTAGACAGCGATCTATGTTACGATGGTAGTAACTGTACAGAACCCACCGTCAGCCACGGCAGGGCACACCCAAAGGAAGCTGCTGCTATTTTAATCCAGATTCGTATTTTCACGTCTTTGTTCTTCTGTGACAACAGTGACGGAAAGTCACAATAACAGCCTTGGATTATATCCTCTTAGTTGTTCTATAAAACTCTGTGTCTGGCAGGGAGGGATACAAGCTTTCCAAGTAGACTATTGCTCAGGAAATTCTACTTGTTTTGAAGTTTCCCGATACTTCCTGAATTTTCCTGGTTTTGGTGGCTTATTTCATAGTGGATGACTAGCATCGTTTCATGTCTGAGAGTCTCTGTTCTGCTCTGTGAGAGGAGAGGCTGGGAGCAGCAGGCAAGTGCCCGTGTGGGGAAACGCTGTGCGTTCTCCCAGGAGGCTCCGGCTGCTATTTTACTGCCCTTCGTTTTTAAATTAAACCGTATCTTGAGTCCATGAATCCGTAAATGTAATGAGAAATCTTTTACTGGTTTTTGGTGTAGGTGATTCTAGGCAATAAAAGCCCTTTTAAAAATAAAATAGAGGAGACTCTGAAGCTCTAAATTTTCTACTGATGTCAGAAAGCAAAGTATAACAAAAAACTAAAAGTACTCATCCAAGTGTGTTTTTGGCACTCAGTCAGCAACAGAAGGCCTTTAGTATAAATATGGAGTATCATTATACTCATCCTTCTATCTAAATTGTTTTGCAAACGAACAACAATTGGCCACACTCCGCCCATTCCCTGTGTCACCATCCCCCAACTTGGTGAGAAACAAGCAGCACAAAGTTCAGACTCCTGTGGTTATGACATGACAAGATAAACACCACAGGTCCAGAGAATGGACAAGCAGATCATCTGAATCCCGCTTGAGGATTCGTTTCTTTGCAAAATGGTGCAAATGCGAAATAGTTAACATGGGTTTCGCAAACGCAAACACAAGGGGTTGTTTCAGTACTGCTGACAGAAAACAGCAGAGACGTGTGATGTAGCCGTTAATGAGAACTGTGAACCCTGGAGTTCTCGGCCTGAGTTCAAATTGTGGCTCCGTCTCTCAGGAGGTACTTAACTTCCGGATGCCCGTTTCTTCATCTGCAAACAAGGATCATCACCTGTCTCAGAGGGCCGTAGGGAGAAGGAAAGGATTTTATACGTGCCAAGGGCTTAAAACAACGCCTGGCATTCAGCAGGTATGCAAGCGTGGACTCTGGTTATTATTGCGCTGTCATCACTGACAGCAGGCATGAACGACTTGGGACTTGGCTTCTCAAATGAAAAACAAGTCTCTGGGTAGAAAACAGGGGAGAAAAGCTCTGCCTTAGCGTAGCCACTGCTGCCCCTCATGAACAGCAGCTGGGAGTCCTGGGTACAGGAGTGGGGAGGTGGGCAACAGCACGGCGGCAGAGGGCACGTTCATTCGGCTGCCACTCCTCTTTGGGGCGGTGACTGCAGGGAAAGGAAAAGGCTTTGGTTCTTGGACCCAAACTAGGTCCAGTGTTTCCGCAGACACCGTTCGAGAGAGGACAAGCACCTCTCATCTGCCGCAGCAAAAATGAAACGTCCCAAGCACAGATTTTAGAGTGTGGGCCACTGCAATAAACACTCACTGAGAAGCCAGGGAGCCTGAATTCTTGACCTGGTTCCAACAGGACCTACTGGTGCAGCCCTGGCCTTGAACATGCACACGGGTGCAAAGAGGCTCTCGAATGAGGCCGTCTCTAAGGCACTTTCTGACTCTTAACAATCACAATTACAGACCGTTCCTTTCCGTGGGAACGGTTAGAAGGCTAACATTTGACTGAAATACAGTTCAGGAGAACCCGTCAGGAGAATGACCCTGCTTCGTCCTATGTAAGCCGAGAGCATACATGCTGTTGTGATTTGGGAAACATGATCACTCACAACAATGACTGCATGCATTCTATCATTCTTAAACTTGTTCCCAATCCCAAAAGGGCAGGCTTCAAAAACAAAAACAGGATGCTACAACGTTCCCACTTTAGATTTGTCCAAAAATGTTTAATTTGATAGCTCTAAACGATACTTACTGAGAGGTCTGATAATTGCAACCGCACAATATAAATACACCCTGACTAGTCGTCACCTAGTAACTTTAACACTAGTTAGGGAATGATGTTTTAACCGATGCCTTTACAAACACTGTGTGCCACACTAAGAGTTTTCAGATAGTAAGTGAGCTTTTTTTTTTTTTTTAAAGACTTTATTTATTTATTTTTAGAGAGAGGGGAAGGGAAGGAGAAAGAGAGGGAGAGAAACATCAATGTGTAGTTGCCTCCCACACGCCCCCCACTGGGGATCTGTCCTGCAGCCCAGGCATGTGCCCTGACTGGGAATTGAACCCGCGACCCTTTGGTTTGCAGGCCAGCATTCAATCCAGGTTTGCAGGCCAGCATTCAATCCACTGAGCCACACCAGCCAGAGTGTAAGTGAGCTTTTTAAAGGTCAGAAAAGTACCTTACTAAGGTGCCACTGCACCCCGTGGGCATGCTCCAAAACCTGCTCACTGGGCTGGGGACGAGAAGCGGTAAGGTGCTTGCTCACTGGAGAGCTGTTCTCCAAAACCTCATGTTAAACAAATGCGAAGGCACTATGATACTAAACTTAAGATAGTGATAATGTTAATTCCGATCCAATTTATTCACAAGTAGATACGCAGCCGTCCCCTCAGGCACTTTTTTATATTACTGCCTTTCAAAGCAGACTAACATTAATTCCTTTACTGTCTTCCCTTCACTGATCTGTTTTTTAAAAGAGGTCACGCAAGCTCATCTCAAGATGAAGGCTTTTGTCTGGACCCTGACTGTGCTGCTCCTCCTGCTCATGGGCACTGAACACTGCAGAGGACGCCAGTTCAAAATAAAACAAGCAGCCCCGAGGAGACACCCTCGTGCCACGGACGGCCGAGAGGACGTCAAGAAGTGCGCGTACACGTTCCTGGTCCCTGAGCAGAAAATAACGGGGCCCATCTGTGTCAACACCAAAGGGCAGGACGCAGGAACCATCAAGGACATGATCACCAGGATGGACCTGGAGAACCTGCGGGACGTGCTCTCCAAGCAGAAGCGCGAGATAGACGGCCTGCAGCTGGTGGTGGACGTGGATGGGAACATCGTGAGCGAGGTGAAGCTGCTGAGGAAAGAGAGCCGGAACATGAACTCTCGCGTCACACAGCTCTACATGCAGCTGCTCCACGAGATCATCCGGAAGAGGGATAACTCGCTGGAACTTTCCCAGCTGGAAAACAGAATCCTCAACGTCACCACAGAGATGCTGAGGATGGCGACAAGGTACCGGGAGCTGGAGGTGAAATACGCTTCCCTGGCCGACCTGGTCAATAACCAGTCTGTGACCATCACTCTGTTGGAGGAGCAGTGCTTGAGGATATTTTCCCGACAAGACCCCCAGGGGTCTCCTCCTCTCGTCCAGGTAGTGCCACGACACATTCCCAACAGCCACCGGCACACTCCGGGGCTGCTGGGGGGCAATGAGATACAGAGGGACCCGGGGGATCCCAGGGACTCCATGCCGCCACCCGACCTGCCAGCTGCTCCCACCAAAAGCCCTTTCAAGACGCCGGCGGTAACTTTCATCAATGAAGGTGAGTCACTGCTTTCACTTGGGTTGTATGACGATACATGAGTATGAAAATTTGTTTTTGTTTTTTATTAAGAATTGAAGTTAAGCCCTGGCTGGAATAGCTCAGTGGGTTGGACGGTTCGATTCCTAGTCAGGCACATGCCCGGGTTGCAGGCCTGGCCCCCAGTTGGGGGTGTGTGAAAGGCAACCAAACAATGTTTCTCTCCCCCTCTTTCTCCTTCCCTTGCCCACTAAGAATAAATAAATTAAATATTGAAAAAAAAACTGATGCAAAAACAACTGAAGTTAAATAGACCTCTCAGCTCTAAGAATATAAACACAGTGTATTCTGAGCAAAAAGCAGTCTTACATTCAAACCATACCATCCAAGTTACCAGCACCGAGGCAGGCATGAGTCCATGAGCTGCTCCTCTCTCCAACCATCCTGTGGGTCTCCAGCTAGGCCCTCGCTGCCGCTCACCAATCCTTTACTTACCTCTTGCTGCTCTTCCCATCCCCCTCCTCCTCAAAAAGAACATGGGAGATTTGCTTCCAGTCTCCACAAGCCTACGATCACATCTCCCCTCACCTCCACTCTCGGCACAGCATCGTCTGCTGCTGTGCCGAGAGTAAGCCTGCTTGGCGCCTAGGTCCCCTGTTCTTTCCTGTCTTGGAAACATCTGCATAAAACCCAGGCCTTCTTGCTCAGTCTCGATGGAAAAAGGCATCTAAACAAACTACAATCTGTACTTTTTACCCATGTTAAGTAAATTTTCACTAGCCAAACACACACACACATGAACCAAACCTAGAATTCATTCTGGTATCTCTACCTCTACTGCAAACACATACATCACATAGGCATTGCGTCTCCCTGCAGCCGTGGACACCACCGACCAGTCACATCTCTGCTTCCTTGAGCCTCCACATCCTATTCTGACTCTGCCTGCTTCTCTAGGTTCTTCATTGGCATCTTCTTCCATCTATGTCTCCCAAGGGCTTTCTTCAAGGCACTCTGTTTCAGAGGTCTCATATACCTTCCAGGCTACAGGTGTGCCCACCGCTCGGGCGACCCCAGCCTGGAGCTCTCCCTCCTGGTTCCAACCAAGGCCGGTTGCTTGCACCTGGGTGTTCCCCTGTTACCGTACAGGTGGCTTCTTCCTCTGTGAGATGCCTTCTTTCAGCTTATGTGTCAATCTGGCAAATTTCAAGGCTTACCTAAAATAATATCTCAAGTGTTACGCCTTCCCAGATTCAAACAATCACATCTAGACGGCTCTTTCCCCAAACTGCTGACTGTGCCCTGAAAATGTTTTCTATGTCACATTACACTGGAGTTACTACACTGGGGTCTGCATGTGTGCCTCCCTGCTGGATGGGACGCTTCTGCAAGAACATGAGCTGGCTTTTTCACCTTTCTATTTCAAACATCTAGTCAGAACCAGGTCTGGCGTAGTGTGCTCGGCATGTTGTAAGCACTACAATCAATACTTGATGAATGAATGAATGAGTTAAGTGAACCTTAAAATAATCTTTTCTCCAAACTAGCCTTGTCCTTTTAGAAATAAGTAAATTATTATTATAAAAGCAACACATACTTAACTGAAGGAAATCTAGGAAATACTAATAAACTTTTAAGAAAGATTCATGGAATATCCAAATATAAATAAATCATTAACATTTGGGGAATAATCTTTAAGTCCCCCCCATAAACATGAAAATCAATATTCTTTTAAATTTAAAAAATAACTGTTCTGCTTTTGCTTTCTCTGTGATTATATCCTTGGAATAAATTTCTGTAAGTAAAATTTTTGGGTCAGTGGATTTTGATTTCTCCGCTCTGATTTATGTTCCCACTGCTCCTGAACTTGCCCAGCTCACCTCTGACACTCCCGTCTCGCGTCACACATGGTCTGCTGGGTTCTAGCCACACTGCTTTTCTGTGTGTCCTCTGTTACGCACGTGTCCCTCATTTGTGTTCAGAGCCAGAACTCCTGCTTAGATCCAAACTAGTTATGACAGCCGCTGGAGGAGAGACTTCTGGATTCCTAGCCGTGTGACCTCGAGCAGGGGGAGGAGGCAGAGGACTGCTCTGTGCCTCGGTCCCCTGATTTCTAAAATGGGGATACTAACAGTGCCGGACACTCAGATGTTGTCATAGCCTGTCAACCGGTCTCCCTAACTCCATCTTTCTCCATCAAAAAGTATTATCCTGCATTGCCAAAAGGTCGGTCCTCCTACACCACCACGTGGGTCCCATCGCACTTCTTACAGGGCCCCCCTGCAAACTGAAGAAGGCCATTCTGGTTGGTCTGGGTAAGGCTAACGGTCTCCTCAGAAGAGCAACCCTACTTCATTAGCTTTCTTTCTGTTAATTTCCTTCACAAAAACCATCTGCCTCAACAAAACCAATCACCTCATGGTATTCTAGCTGTTCAAATTATAAGGCTCAGACTAAAATAAAATAAAGTTAAATAAAAAAGTAAGATAAAAACAGCTGCTCCTCCCTGAGGCCCTGTTGACTCCCACAGGCGCGTGGGACTGCTTCTTTCCATGGATGTCTCCGTAACACATTTCTGACATTCCCTCTTGCATGATCAGGTATTTCTACAGGCACACACAGGATCTACCTCTTAATAAGTGCTTTCCCGTTATAAGGTCCTTGCTGGTAGACGGATGTGGTGTCTCATTTGCAGACGCTAGACAGATGTTGACTGACTTGACGTTACCTTTTTATAAGGCTTCCTAGTTGTCCTTCCAAAGACCTCCACGCAAGCACAGTGGGGCCTCGGTACTCGTCGCCAATCAGTTCCGGAACCCTTGCAGGGCGGCGTCGTGACTCATGCAAGTCCTAGCAAGAGCGACAAGCCCTGAGCAAGCGCCGGGTGCCCAAGCATTTCTCTTCTCGTCAAAATGCGACGAGTCCTGGGTTTGACAGGTCTGCAGCCAACGAGGACCGAGGTGCGACTGTACTCGAATACGGTGTATTTACTGCATTCATTCATTATATTCTGTTCTCTCAGCAACAACAGGCCAGAGGACCATTAAGTATCTAATGTCACAGAATTAAGTCCCATGCTAAGGACTCAGCATATCCAAAGTCCCATTAAATAGACTTCTGCTGTAATGAAACAATGGTGTACATATCCCTAATAAACCAATCCTTGATGTAAAAATTAAGGACAGGCACTAACTTCCTGTTATTGTTTGTTACAAATAAACATTAGATTTTTACTTTATTGTATAAATGCTGCTCTCTGAGGTTCAAGGACATAATTAGCTCCACCATACGAACGTTTATTAGTACATTAAGGATATACAAGAAAAGTGCACAGAACTGAGAACATGTTTCCCTTGTTACTGACCCAGGAAGCCACTTGGCTGTCTGTTTTTTCCCTTGCGCAGTGAGCACCGATAGGACTGGACGATTCTAACATCCCCGTCCAGTTCTAATATTTTGTAATTCTTACCAAATATAACTTGCTACCAGCAACAATAAACCGACTATTTCCTTTTCTTTATTATGTGCTGAACTCTTTCTCATGACTGCCTGTGTCAGGCTGGAAAAACGTCTCAGATATCTGGGTGCTTGCACAGGCAGCGCGAAGGTGGGTGTCTGCTGCTATACACACACGTGCTTCGGACCCCAAGAAGCTCACATTAGTGCACTCTCCACGCAGGTGGCACATCATCATTCTAAAGTCTCTAAATACCCAATTTGTGTGTGCGATTTAAAACTGTCTCAGCCAGTCACAGAAAGTCAAATACTGTGCAATTCCAGGTACTCAAGGTACTCAGAAGAGTCAAATTCATCGAGGCAGAGAGCAGAATGAGGGCCGCCGCCGGGCTGGGTGCGGGAGGGAGCTGTGCAGCTGGGGGCAGAGCCTCCGCTTGGAAGAGGAGGAGAGCCCGGAGTTTGGCTGCACAACAGTGAGAGTGAACCAAGGCCACTGCGCTGCACAGTGAAAACGGTTCAATAGCCCTGAACCTGTATCATTTTACTGACCAGTGTCACCCCAATAAATTCCGTTAAAAATGGTTAAGCTGGTAAATGTTATCTATATCCTTTCATCACTTTTTTAAAAAGGTGTTTTAACGACAGGCAATTTTATATTTTCTTTTAACACAGTCCTAAGAAAAATGCACCTCATGAGAACAAACTTAGAGCAAACAGCGGCATAATTTTGTAGGTTAAACACACAGTATCTCCAGGAACATTCCTGTCCCCCTAACCTTAAAACCAAAGTGTCTGGGGACGAGCACACACCTGACAACCTGCCATCGGGAAAACTCCTAACTGTTAACAGCGGCTGTACTTTAGCTTAGTCTTTTATAGGAGAAAACATTACTCTTTCACAAATGGTACTTATAGAAATAAGTCCACCCCTTATAGGTGGATGGAATTGAAAGTTTCTTTACGGTGTGTCAGACCACAAAACTAAGTATCGGGGACTTGCACTCGGGCAGGGCCTTTCGGAGGCCCAGCTGCCCCTTCTGTAAAGGGGGGGGTCCGTGTGAGACGGGCTGTGTCTGACCATCACCCTTTGTTGCTGCGTTTCCCTGTGTGCGCTTCGCCGCATCACGCACGGGGACGTAAACGGTGAGCTTAAAAAGTTAAACTGGAAAAGCAGTCACTAGAAGCTAAAACTGTGCTTTCTCGTGTGCAATACACTTATTTTCAATTATTTAAATGCTTCCTATTTACAAATTTTTTTGTGATATGCAATTGGTGTTAGTGAATAGTTATATTAACAATTAAAACAAAAGAACTAAAGAAGACCTGTTAATAAGCTAAGAAGCTGCTGGAATATGATTCTACTAGCTACTTATGAAAAGCAATCAGTAAGCTTTTTGAATAATTTCAAAAATAAAAGCTGGGGTTGCTAACTACATTTGCTAACTGCGCTCTGAGTGGAGTAATCATTCACAACGGCGCCAGTCGTGGGGAAAGAACACAAAGGTGGCAGTTATAGAACAGGCAGATTTCTACAATGAGAGAAACACTTGTGTCCTGCAATACAACCACTTCCTATGTACGTCAGCTACAAGGCCAACAGGTTTTACAGTCAGACCAATGTCCCTCAGGAATCCTGACTCTTTTCAAAGTCAGGACTCAGGAAATTCGGGCTAACTCTGGAAATGACCATGGAGACTACACTTCTAAACCAAGGGAATCAGCTTCAGCCCCAGTGTCTGCCTCCCGAGCTCTAAGCTCCCCCTCAGTCATTTACACCTCAGAGGTGCTGGCCTTGTGACTCCTCTGTAATGCCAAGCTGTCTATGTCCCCGCGCTGAGAGCTACCCATGTGTGACCTTGGTCCATCTCCGACCCCCACTAGCCTAATCGTGATCCATCTTTGAAACCCAGTTCAGGTACAGGCCGACTCTGATCTTCCCTGCAAACCTGGCTTAGCCATTTCTTAGCCAACGTTCCCATGTGTGTGACCTGGGTGCGTAACCCCATCGGAGCACCTGCTGTGTCGCAGTGAGATTCTCTCTCTACCTGTCCCTTCCCTACTTCCCACTGGACTCCATGGTTGTTTCTCTACCTCTGGAGCCTAAAACAGTTTCTAGCCTATAGAAGCAGCAGCAAAAACATTTGTGGAAAAACTAACGCAGAACTCTGTGGCTACCAGAAACCACTTAGTTCTAAGATGCGAGAACGTCCACGAGTTAGCTGTCTCATCTCCAGAACATCTGTGAACTATCACAGGATCACTGTGTAGGTTAAACAAGAAAATTACTATTAGTCACATAAACTGATACAACTCTTTAGAAAGGCTCGCTGCCAACATTCCTGAAATGTACTCTCATGGACTATTTGTTACATGGGGGAAAAGTCAGAAGACTCTGAGTTTGGGAAACTCTGGTTCATTTCAGGGTTTTCGGGCTTTAACACACGAAAGTACACTGTGGGCTTCCAGGAGGGTGCTGTAACATTCGGCGTTTCCACGCTCGTTTGATCTCGGTGTGCCGTTTTCAGCAAGTACGTCAAAGAACTAGCGTCCTCCACTGAGATCGAGTCTCAAACACCGTGAGCCGGGCGTTACGGAGAGCTGTAAAAGTTTCACACTCTCCCGGTCCAGGAGATCAAACCCGTGGCATTTTTACAGGAAAATGTGAAAAAAATGAAGCCCATGAGAAGACACTTTGCGTAGTGCTATTTCTACCCACAAAGTTCAGGTGAAACGTCAATGTCCAGGGTCAGCGGAACACACAGTGACACGGCAGCACGGAAGATTGTGCAGTTACAGCTACCAGAGCGCTAGAACGGAAACTGTGGACATATCTGTTAAGATACAAAGACAGAGTCCAAGCATCTTTGAGTGTATAGAAGTGTGTGTACACGTACAAAGACTTACAAGACTAGTGGAAAACGACACAAGGTACTGTCCCGGACAGTGGGGCTGTGGTAATCCTTTTCTTTGGTTTTTAGCTTTTATAGGATTGTGTACACAACAGATAAAAGGTGTTACCTGTGAAGATACGAAGGTAAGACTCTTGATTAAAAACTGCTTGAACATGGCTGTTTTCCTGTTAAGTCTCCTGGAGACCAATACTGTTTCCATTACAGGCCCATTCAGAGACTGCCAGCAAGCAAAAGAGGCCGGCTACTCGCTGAGTGGTGTTTACATGGTCAAGCCTGAAGACAGCAACGGACCGGTGCAGCTCTGGTGTGAGAACAGTCTGGACCCTGGGGGCTGGACTGTTATTCAGAAGAGAACAGATGGCTCTGTCAACTTCTTCAGAAACTGGGACAATTACAAGGTAAACCAGTGAATCGCACCTGGGGGGAGAGGTAGGACCCCGCAGCTCTTGCAAGAGTACCCGTTCTAGACAATAGATCAGACACAAATTTCCAAAGTAAGTATCCACGTTTTTTTGCTAATGACATTTGTCAAAAAGATGATTCTCATCTCTGGCTTCAAAGTCAAAATCAAAATGTAAAAAGGAAACTGAAGACGTACTTTAAAAGACCTCTCAGTCTGGATGACCCACACACATATGTAATCCTTTGCAAAGACTACTCCTAATTCCGTTTTCTAAGGTGGTAACTGCTTTTTCTGTTTATGACCACTTCGGTACCTGTCGGCAAGTGTATTTAAGCAGTGACGTAAAGGGAAGGACTTTTTAAAAAACGACCCCCCTCCTAGGACTAATTCCCTCTGATAACCATGCCACCATGCTTAGGCTGATGACACCAGACACTGGTGCTGTCGGGAAGTAGCGTTCACCTCCATTTTCACATAGGACCAGGATCAGGCAATGCCAGTTTCGGAAAGGTAAGCACGTAGTCTTTGTCAGTAATTCTGATGTTCATCAGGCTAATTTTCTTGTAAGTGGTATACACCTTCAGTTTAAGGATGGCAGATGGGAAATTTTACTGGCCGTAAAAAACCGATACATTAATATATCCTTCCTTGTCAGAAGTTGTGTAAATTTCTAAACGAGTAACTAGAAAAAAGATTTTCTGTGGCACAGCCTCCTTGAAAATACCGTTAGTGTTGAGATCAGGTTTACCAAACTTCAATTCTGTGCCATAAAGGCAATGGCAATGCTTACTGAACTTTTTATTTAAAACATGAATCTGTAATTTTTCAAAGGGGGAACTTGAAGATTACTACTTAATCTTCTTATGTTTACTAGTTTTACCTACAAGAGAGCTAAAGAGGATAATGTGTTCTAAGGCAGACACTATCATTTTAATTGAGTGATCACGATGATAGATGATCCTTTCTGCTAGAGTCCTTTCTGTCTGACTACGGTAGGGGCAGTGCAGACTCTTGAAAAATGAGCTCTTGGAGTGTGAGGGAGATCAGGAGCCGTTCTCAAGGACCTGGGTAGGTCATTACTGGATGGTTTTAGTAGCTATGAACCTTTCATTCTCTTTTGCCTCCATCTTATGTACAGGGTTTGAAACTAGCTGTGCAAATAACCACTGCTGACAAACCAAGAGAAAGCAACGCAAAACACTATGCGGGGCTCCTACAGGTCAGGTGGTCCACTGTCGATAAAACGGAAACGCACACCACCACTTAAACGGCCAGTGCCTCTGTGCTCAAATGTTTCCAACTTCCCCATTCAAACGGTCACTTTCTCAACAATTATTTCTGTACTCCTCCTGCTCTTCTACAGAAAGGCTTTGGAAACATCGATGGAGAGTACTGGCTGGGATTAGAAAATATTTACATGCTCAGCAACCAAGATAATTACAAGCTGCTGATTGAATTACAAGACTGGAGCGATAAGAAAGTCTATGCGGAATATAGCAGCTTCCGCCTGGAACCTGAAAGTGAATTCTACAGGCTGCGCCTGGGGACCTACCAGGGGAACGCAGGGGATTCCATGATGTGGCATAATGGCAAACAGTTCACCACACTGGACCGAGACAAAGATGTGTATGCCGGTGAGTAAGAAAAAGCTGCTGTTATCTTTGTAGAATCACCACCTTCTACACGTGAAATAGAGCCCTGTCATGAAAGTGTGTCTGGAAAGGTCACTGTGGATCAAAGGGCATATACACCGCTGAAAGGAACAGCTTTAGGTCTCTGCTGTACCTACAAGGCAATCAATCCCCAAGAGTGACCTCTGTGAAGAGGGGCCCGCTGCTCTAGCTGGAGGGGGGGGGAGGTGGAAAACGACAAAAACCATTCACTTGGAGGTAAAATTCTCAGCTGCCTAAATCCACAACAGACGCCGACTGGACACCTCCCCCGTGCCAGGCTGGGCACTGAGGACAGAGCAGGGAACAAGGCTGCTGCCCCCTCGGGAGCTCACTCCCTAGAGGGAGACAAATGTTATGTCAGTGGCCACCAAGGGCTCCAAGGGAAACACACAAAAAGCCAAGGAAGGGAAGAGAAACCAGTAGGCAGCAGGGCGTGGCCAAGAAAGGTTATTGTTACAAGGTAACATCTGAATAAAGGCCTGGAGGGAGCGAAGGAAGCAAGCCATTTCGGCATGTGGGTGAAGGCGCTTCTTAGCGAAGGAGGACAGCAAAAATGATCCTGGCACGCGGCGCAGGACCAAAAAGGAGCTTTATTCACAGGGGCTATCAATATTCTCTTTGGAAAGAATCAATCAGGTCATCCAGATAAGACCATTTTAAATTTAATTTTCATGTGCTTTTGCCTTTTTAACCCAGGTTTCTGGCCCTGATAAAGGGGTATCACCCCTGAACACTGACTTATATTTCTGTTCAGCTGCTTCTGGCAAGCATTTCAACCTATTTCACACAGGCAAGAGAGAAAAGGAAGAGCTATAATAAAATAACCATAATATAGTTGTTTTTTTTTTTTTTTTACAAATACCCATTTGTTAGTTGTGCTATTTTGAGAATTAATTTTCCCTAAACTCCACTCTCTTCAGCAACTTACTCTCTTTCCTTCCCAATCTCTTTCGCTCACATGCAAACAATTCTTGCATTTTATTTATGCTGCTGCCAGAAAAATCAAATCACTTATTTTTTTAAAAAAGCAAGTCCTAAGCAAGCAAAGGGCAAGATAAGAAAGGCAATTCAAGGGATCTTTCGCAGACCTTGTATTTAAGCATTTAAGCAGCAGCAACAGAATGAATGAAGAAACAAAATTATGAAGACAAAGCTTAACCGAAGCCAGTAAGAAAAACTCAAAATTAAGTTGTTCCACCGGTATTTCTGGTGGTTTGCAGAGTACCACACTTAGAAGAAGCTTTGACTTGGATGTTCTCTTTTTTCCCTCCAAGGAAACTGCGCCCACTTTCATAAAGGAGGCTGGTGGTACAACGCCTGTGCACATTCCAACCTGAATGGAGTGTGGTACAGAGGAGGCCACTACAGAAGCAAATACCAAGACGGGATCTTTTGGGCTGAGTACCGAGGCGGGTCATACTCCCTGAGAGCAGTTCAAATGATGATCAAGCCCATTGACTGAAAGGAGGCAGTCTACCACTGCAGAGACGCTCGTCTGTTCAGTTCCTGAAAATGTACATTTTTCATGTGTATTATTTTTGCACAACTTGTTCCTGCAGATGCAGTGTTTTAAATGAACTTTACCGTAACTATAAAACTACGAGTACAGTTTCATCTCCCCTCCATATACTACAGAAGATTATTAGTTTCCATAATCCCAGTTACTTTAAAAATTACATTCAGTAAAGACAGGCAAAGTTTGTTTTCTAAAATGTAAATATTTGCCACAATGTCAAACAAATCTTAGCTTTATTTTAAATCAAAACTGAATACATGGTTGAGATCCTTAACAATTTATTTAAAAAGTTTATGAGACTGCTCTAACTTCCAATGAAAAAATATTTTTAAGATTTCAGCCAAGCAGTACATTTTATTTATAAAAATACAGACAGGAAATTAGAGAAAACTCTAGTTTTGCCA
>VMDR010009523.1:0-33189 GCA_007922815.1 Macrotus californicus
CAAATATTTCTCATTGTCTCATTGTCTCAGTAACATTCTTTATAGCTCTTTTCTCCTTTTCTGATCCAGGATCCAGTTCAGAAGCACACATTGCATTTAATTTTCATGACACTTTAGTCTCCAGAATTGGAAACAGGTGTCCAGTCTTTCTTTGGCTTTTCTTATACTGGTATTTTTAGAAGTTTAAGCCAGTTGCCTTGCAAGATATCTCTCAATTCAATTTGTGAAAGATAGATCTTCCTAATTCAGTGGTTCCAAACATGTATTATGTTGGTCATGTCTCAAAATTATCTGGGAACTTGTTGAAAATACAGAGAGCCACATTGATTTCATCCTATTCTACTTCAATGAGCCTGGGCCCCCCTCTCTGTCTCTCTCTCCCTCTCTCCCTCTCTCCCTCTCTCCCTCTCTCTGTTCATTATTAGCTCTTCAGGTAATTCTGCCACACACCAAAGTCTGAGAGCTTCTAGTCTAATATGATTTCCTTGTGGCAGGAACATTACATCAGTAATCTTGTGTTCTTCTCAGTGTGTCTCAAAAAGAGGCTTGCAATGACAGTAAGCCTTGATTTTGGTTAAGGTGGTATCTGCCAGTTTTCTCTTCATCTTTCCCCTTATGTGAGTAATTGCTTGTCTGGAAATGATGCTTGGAAGTTGTTTGGCTAAGCTACTTCCCAAGTCTTTGCCCCAGTGGCCTTGGCCTCCAGTGGGGACCTTGCCAAGTCAGTTCGAATTATGGTGATCGGAAATAGTAAGTCTCTAATTCTACCACCTCCAACATTTCTTAGCAATCATTTGTAAAGCTAACTTTCCCTTCTTCTCCATCTCAACCTTTGAAAAATACTTTTTAATATCAGCATGGACTCATGGATTCCTTTGTATTCAATGCATTGTAATGCATTCTGTCATTCTGCCATGACCTTGGAATCAGCTGCTTTTCCTTTTAATGGAGAATGGGAGCTAGAAACCAAGATCTGGTTTCTACTTAAACTAGTTGGAATTTCATCCCAAGAACAAAAAACATGTGCCACCTGTCCACCTAAAAGTAAAACGCACTGCATAAACTGTAGCCAGGCTGATCCTCAAAAATATGGTCTGGTTAGTTTTCCCTCTTTCCTCATTTCCATATCCATATGTTTATTTGTATTATCCTCCCACAACCAAACACTAATGCACATGCTGCAAAGTTTCTTTCTCTTTCCCTTTGCTCCTATCTTCATTGTGATCAAGTTTCTGAGAACCAGTCTACCCAGACTGTGGCCATACTGCTCATGTCTTTGAAACCATGATACACACCCACAAAAATGCCTATACTTGTTTGCTTTTCTTGTAATGCTTTTTTACTTTTTTTCAAAGCACCTTTATATCTGGTTTTCCTTTTTGTCCTCCAAACTCCATGAACTTGTGAGACAAATATTATTATTTTTCTTTTGCATTTTAAGAAAGTGAAGCCAGAAAAGTAGAAGACTTTTTGACATCTAGCACCTCATTGTGTTTAGCGTTTTGAGTTTACATGTCACTCCTGGCCACCCAGGTACTATATGCTTACAGGTCTTGCCACTGTTGCTGGGGAAGCCTAGGCTGTGTTCTCAGAGGTCAGAAATCTGGGATTCTTTACTCTGAGTTGGAAACCAAGTCAAATCAACTGCATAGTGAATCAAAAACACAAGAAGCATTCCCTTAAAAAAAAAAGACTGATAAAAATACTCCCATCAACTTTTTATTTTACTACTCTTTTAGTTGATATTCTACAAATATATTGAGCATGTGCTGTGTGCCAGGCAGTGTTCTAGGTCCTGGAGAGATAGCTAGGGCCAAAACAGCTAAAAACCTATGCTCTTAAAGATCTTACCTACCAGGCAGGAGCAACAGCATGTAGGGAGAAAGACAATAAAGAAAATAAATAAGGTGTATAATGTACTCAAAGGTGCAAGCAGAGTCACCAAATACAGTTGCATAGATTGCTCACTGCCCAGTTTGTGCCATGGAGGTCTTGGACCTAAGCAACTAAGGATGGAATGGCTATTACATAAGACGATAGGGGCTACAGTGAAGATCAGGGGCTCTGTTTGTTTCTAAGCTGTATATTGAAGTATAATATGCATACAGGAGAGTGTAGCTCCATGAACATTACAAATTGAGCACACCTCATCACTAGCATCAATATCAACAAAGCAGAATGCTACCAGCACCTGTGAAGTCCCTATATGTTCTTTTCCAATCATTAATCCCCCCACTACCATGATTTTTAACAGCATTTATTAGTTTTGGCTGAATTTGTATTTTACACACCTGGAGTTATACAGTATATGCTCCTTAATGTTTGGTTTCTTTTGTTCAAATTATGTTTTTGAGATTCATCCATGTTGTGTGTAGTTGTGGCCAGCTTGCTCATTTTCACTGCTGACTAATAGTTCATAGTATGAATGTACCACTGTCAATTTGCCCATTGATAGCCATTTGGGTGTCTTGCAGTATTTGGTTGTTACAAATAGCACTGCCATGAAGATCCTTGTGCCTATCATTTAGTGGACTTATATAAACATTCTGTTAGGAAAGGTATATATGCATATTAAGCTTTAGTAGACCCTTCCCAGAAGTTGGTCCAGAACTAACTTACAATCCACTACTTCAGTATGAGAGAAATCAGTTCTGATATGCTAAGTAAAATGTCTACTTTATACAATGCAATCACATACACCACCCTACACTGCAAAGAACTGTACCAAAATATTGTTGGGAAACAACTCTACTTTGTGCCTACAAAATGAAAATAAATTAGCTAAAATGTATTGGCATTATTGGCTTTGATGAAGAAATTGAATATAAGTTAAGTACAATAAAATAATAATCCTACAGAATGATTACCAGATAAAAAGTAGGATGAAAAAGTAGCTAGTTTATATTGGAAAATGTAAAATACCATATTTTGCCATGTATAATGCATACCCACATTTGTGGCCCAGACTTTCAAGAAAAAAATCTTTTGTTTTAGTTTTTAATTCAATTTCTATTTATTTATATTTAGATATTTGTTTCTTGTATTATAAAGGAGTTTTAGCATTTATTTTTTAACATATTCTGGTACAAGAAATTTTATGAAACAAATAATTACAAAACACAAGAACAGATACAAGCTATTTCAAGTACTACCCATGTATAATGTGCATCCTTATTTTTTCCTCAAAAATTTGGGCAAAAGTACACATTATACATGGCAAAATATGGTGTTAACCCTAACACTGGATTATGTGACTTTATGGTATATCCTAAAACTTTCTGATCTCTATAAAGCAATTTCAATAGAGACATATTATGGTTGCAGAGGAAGATAAATTATTATACCTTTCAACAAACTTGACAGGATTATTTTAAAACTTCTTTTAAACATAAATGAAAGAGGCTATCAAAGATTATATGAAATTAAAACATTTATTCTATCAAATATTGAGATATTATAATTAACAGTGATTAAATGTTATGGAACTATACAAAAATTGACCAGTGTACCAGAACGAAGTAGATAACCATAGATATGATGATATTTAGGAATATAAGAAGAAGCATAGCAAACATTTGTGCAGAAAGTCTTTGAATGCTGGACTTTATGATAATTTCTTTGTATATATACTTCCCTTAATGCCCTAACAACTCAGCAAATTCAGTATTCCCCACTTTGCAGATGAGGTACTGCATTTCAGAAAAAAATAACTTGCTTGGGGCCCCACAGATTTTTCCAGTGGGGGAAATAGGCCCCAGTCTAATCTGAATTCACAGGTCAGAAGAAGGAGAAACATCAAAGGAGAACAGACTGAAGGACACAATTTGTTCCCAATAGAAGAACTATTAATATTTGTAGCTCAACTGAAATCTAAGTTCTCAAACAGGTAAGTGAACAAAGGGTCATTTCATAAACAAGCAATAGCAAACCATATGTAATTTAAAGGAAAATATATACTCAGACTGGTTAGTAAATAAAGAATTGCAAATTCAAACAATTTTGCAGTATTATTTTATACTTTTCTAATTAGCAAACATAATTTTATTGATTTGGATGTGGTTTATAAGAACACATACATTTCCCTCAGATAAAAAGTTAGAGACAGTGTTTGATATCTTGACCTGCGTGATGGCTACATGAGTATATACATGCTCATATATACATGTCAAAATTCATTGAGCTGTACCCTAAGATTTGTGCATTTTATTGCATGTACCTCAATAAAGAAGAAAAACAACTAAAACATAGTAAGAGATGACATGAAAGTTATCTGTGAGAAAATAAAGGTAGAAATAATTAGATGCTGTCAGGGTTAAGATTAGTATAAAACATTCATCATGGTTAGTATAAAGCATTGAGCCCTCAAATGTGAAATTTAAGTTCTCTTAAAAGCCAAAGCAGAGAAGGGCTGATGATCACTGGCATAATTCACAGTGGTCATTAAGGTCCAGACAGAGCAGCTACTTGAAGGAATACAGTCACTGCTGGTCCTAAGAATCAGAAACTTCTCCCAGGGAGCACAGAAAGAAACATTAGATGATGGAATGAACTGTGTCCTCGACACACCTGGAGTTATTAAAATAATGAGTTTCTCTTATTAAAACCTTTCTAATGAGGGTTGTCTCTGATACTGATTCTACAGAAGTCAGTGGAGTAACACCAAAACATGGTTTCAAAAATGCAATTTTACCTGGAACAACTATGTGGTTCAATGTTGTAGGTTTCTGATGATGCTAGCTTAAACAGAGAATAAAATTTAGAGAATCGAGTGGATCAGTTTTGTCCTCCAGGGGTAATTTGGAAACGCCTGGGAACATTTTTGGTAGACACAGCTCAGGGAAGGTTGCTGCTAGAATCTAGTGAATGGAGGCCTGGGATGCTGCTTAATACACTACAATGCATAGGACGGCCCCACAATAAAGAATGATCTAACTCAAAAAGTCAGTTGTGCCAAGGTTGCCAAACCCTGATTTAGAAAAATGAACAAACAATGTATCAACTAAGTTAGACAAAAAGTAGAAAGTATTGGTTCATTTGCACATGAGGAGGAGAGGAGTAAATATGTGGTAATTATGGCTTGGACTTCCAGGGGCATGATAACCCCTAGAAAATAGGAACTAGCACAGGGAAGTATATTTCTGTGGCCTAGCAAGTATTGCCTTGTTAGACAATGGGTAGGTATTAGGTGTTGATGTGGCCCCTCCACCAGCCTGTCTGAAAACTAGTCCGCTCATAGATCTGAGCCTCTCTGGTCTGGAAGATTTCTCCTCCAATAGAAGTGTCCACAGAAGGAATTAGAGAGGTCCCATGGAACTATACCCACTGACTGACTCATTTGTGTCTTTATCATATCTGCCCTTGGCATTGTTTGCAGGTCTAGTGGTAAACCAAAGTGAGAGCAGCTAAGCAACGTCTAAGGCATCATTCTTGCCAACTTTTGCATTTTAACCAGATTCTGAAGACTGGTCCAGCTCAGCAGTGGATACCATTGACTACCAATGTCAAGAAGCCCCTTTCTCTCTATCTGCAGACATTGATTCTCTTTGGTTCACATCTTCCCCAAATTTGTTCCCAGAGAGAGAGAGAGCTTTCTTCCTTAGTTCTAATTTACAAAATTGATGTGTAGATCTCTGGACCAGCATCTATTACTGGCCCATAAAAGTATGATTGTGTTTTCACTAGAGCCAGTAGAAAAAGAATCAGTTATCCCAAAGAATGGGATATTCTGTTCAGAATAAGAGAGGGGTACTAGGTAGTCAAGACAAATAAATATCTGGCACTCTAGGAAAATGGTTTTTTTTTAACAAACTTTTTATTTTGAAATAATTTCAATCTCACAGAAGAGTTGCAAAAATAGCACAAAAATGCCAGTATGTCTATCAAATGAATCCATTTGTTAACATTTTGCCATATTTGCACATACTCTCTTTCTCCCTCTGTCCCACAAGTGTGATAATTTTTCCCTGAACCACTTGAGAGTAAGTTACACTGTTTATCCCTAAATATTTCACTGACTATTTCTTAGGATCAAGGACATCGCTTATATAAATACCACATAACAATGGTCCTATTCAGAACATTTAATGTTGAATCTGTACCATTGCCTAATATATTATACAATACAGTTGTACCAATAATGCCCTTCATAACAACTTCTCTTGATTCAGGGTAGTGGACTGCATTTAATTATGATTCTTATCTCCTTTGCTTTAGAACAGTTTTCAGCCGTGTGTGTGTGTGTGTGTGTGGCATTTATCACATTGACATTTTTAAAGAATATGGGCCAGATGTTTCATAGAATAGCACTAGGTTTGGTTTCTTTACATGGTTCCTCATGATTAGATCTAGTGATGTATTTTTGGCAAGAATACTGCCCAATGGTATGCTGGACCCAGCTAGCATCAGCTGTGAGAGCCAATTCTCACATCTTTTCCCACTGCCATGTTCTGTGATGTCATATTGGTAGCTTAAAATGAGCCAGTGTGGGAGGATTTACACCATGGATGTCAACAAAGGCTACAAATCAGGGCTCTCCTCTCTACTCCTACCCCCACGTGACTGTTTGCGAAACATTTACATTTATAGCACAGCACTGCATATAGTTGTGCCCTCATTGCATACCATCAGAAGGCACAGTATACTGGTCTATGCAATTATTGGTCATATTTCATTCGTTGGTTAAGACAGTATCTGTCAGGTTTCAATTCACCGTAAGAGTAATCATTTTCCCCTTTGTAATTAATTTTCCCCAAGGTGAGATCCTTTGAGACTATGTCACTATCCTGTCCTGTTTCTCCTCTAACTTTGACCCAATAGTTTTTATCTATTGAAGTCTCTGTCTGAATTAATTAGTACTATAACTGTTGCAAGTGGTGATTTTCTGTCTCTTTCACTTCTTCTACATTTATTTGTCAGTGTTCTACAAGTTAGGGGTTTTTTTTGTAGACTTAACCCTAAAATAGATAAGTAATTGTTAATAGACTGGTATGCAAACTGACGTCTCCCAACAGTTTGTCAAGTGGTTCTAAACCCTTAGTATTTGTGACCAAGTTATTAATGTCTATTGCTATAGTGCAGAATGGTTTCCATGGACAACAACATCAATACAGAAGAAGCAGAATGAGTGTTCAGAAATGATTTTCCCATTCGATTATGAGTATATGTGTTTGATGATGACATACTGTCCCGCCAACAGTGGAGGGGCATTTGGACTCTTTTTTCCAATCTACCGAATTCCAGTTTTTAACAAAGCATATCTTTGGAAAATTTCTGGTGAGATATTTGCACTGAAGTCATAGAAAGTTAGCTAGTGCTTGGCAGAGTGGAAAGGGCACTGCAGGGAGTCTAGAGTAACATCTGCTATGAGATTGGACAATGCACTAAGGATTGTGTCCCTGTGGAGTGCTATCATCTGTAAAATAACAGGAATCATAGTTCCACTGAATTTACTCTCACATTCTAAAACTGTCTTGTATTTTGTTCTCCTACCTGGGAAGCAAAAACCCAGAGTTCACCTCATTAGCATGATATCTCCATCAGTTGAGCCAACAAGCCAGGGAAAAAAATAAGGTGTCCTATGTGGAGCCTGAACCCCGTGACCCACTGATTGAATCCACAATCCAGTTAAATTAGCCATGAAGGTGCAGCACCAGGACCTTATACTGTTTCATATTACCTCTGGGCATTCAGTCACATCATCTGACTGACTTCTCTGCTTCTCTTTGTTTATCCTTGACAGTCATGTAAACCCACTGAAGGATCCAATTACCTCTCTCTTTAAGAAGATCCATTTCTCAAGTGTTAGCTTCCCTAGTACCTATAAGGTTACCTCTGTTGCCATGGTTGTGAGTAAAAGAAATGTTCTGTCCTAGGCCAGACTGCAGTTTCTAAAGAACTTTTACACTCCAGGCATGAAATTCTGGAGTTCAGTGTAAGTCTTAACTAAATTTTACCATCTGGAATTGCTGAGAATCAAGCAAATAGTATTATTCCTGGTTTATCCATGGTTTTGTGAATTTCATGCAAAAGTCAATTAACCTTGACATGAGTATTAGAACTCAAAATAGGTTGCCTTGAATTTTCAGAACACAGGTTAGCCCAAGGGTGAGGTGGGGGCTGAGGTGTATAAAAGAATGTGGGGCACTGCCAAATTATGCTTTCTCTCTCCCCCTGGATTTTGATAGGGCCCGACCCTGCTACCTCTCCATAACCCTCCTCCACCAGGATTGTGTCAGGGCCCCTCGTGTGGGTAAGAAAGTCTACAAGTGAGTTGCACATCTGCCTCCCCATGCTGCCGGAGCTGTCTCAGCCTGGTACTTCCATGCTCCAGCTCCACATTTCAGCGTTTTTAATACTTAATGACCCTTCTAAGGTAGAGAATTATTTGGCAGCCTCCTTAACAGTATCTGTTTGAGGTCTTTTATCTGCTGAACTTCCATTTACTAAATTGAAAAGTTGTGTCTAAAGTATTGTTTAGCCTTGACCAGCATGGCTCAGTTGGTTGAGCATCACCCACAGGGTGAAGGGCACATGCCTGGGTTGTGAACCCATCCCTGCCTGGGGTGAGAGGCAACCAATCAATGTTTCTCTCCCTCTCTTTCTCTATCCCTTCCCTTCTCTCTAAAAATAAATAAAATCTCTCAAAAAGTATTGTTTGGATACTCACCTAAGGTTCTGATGAGACAAAAGGGGTCTTTAGGGGTTGATAAATATTTTCAATATATTTTATTCAGCTTTAGTTATTTTAATGCCCAAAATAATCCACTTTTTCTTTTCTCTAAGATTTTAAGACAAATTTAACTTTAACTTTGAATTTGAGCCTAATTTCAGATTCAAAGATGCTTTAGAATTCCCCCTCCTCTTCCCCCCTTGCTGTACATGCGTTTTTGTTTTTGTTTTTGTTTATTTACTTTAATGTAAGGAATTTAACCTTCCTAAAATTTAATCTTGATCAACACCCACCTGACTGTTCCATCATCTTTCAACAGATTAGAAAACCAGTGTCTCTTGCCTGAAAGACAGAGGGCAATTGATTCTTACCATCAACCTAGCTTCTCTTTGATTGTATAGTCTGTTTCTAGAGACTATAGGCAAGCTTTAAATTCCAAGGCTATAGGCCTCTCAGCTTGTGAAGCAGAAAACTTTTGAAGCAGATTCAATGCCTCTAGTTTCAGAAGGGACACTTAAATGTTGGTGAATGAAGTTAATTTGTGTTCATTTTGTAATGTAAGAGAAACATGGATAATTATCATTGCTGACATTGTAATGTCCTTGGTGTTTGGTTTATTTCATTTTATGGCTTTAATTTTGTTTTGTTTTGTTTTTGAAAACCCCAGTGAAATCACTCAGAAACCTGAGAGAAAAGCATAGTCCTTCCAGAAAACCTCACAGAGCTAACTGCTTCTGTAAATCCACTGAGTGTGCATTTACTCTGGTTTACTTAATTGCTCCCCATTGATGTACCTGGTATAACTGGAAAACCCTCCAGCTTGGATTCTCAGGTAGAAGGGAAAATGAGAGAGGGCAGGGCAATTTCCAGGCCCAAGAGGTCCTCATCATTAAACACTGTGCACCTTTGAGTGCTGATTTATACAGGACCTGGGCAAGGGGTGAGTGAGGTGGAATTGTTTTTATGTGTGTGTATGCTTACAAGCTAAAATATCACCAACAATTTTTTAAAAAATAGAAATCCTTCTAAATCACGTATTTTTGCATTATATTACATAACGCAGACACAGTATTTACATATATCACTATATTTAACAAGATAAATGAAGGTGCATTTGAGGGTTGTTGATAGATGCAACACCCCTTCCACACACACTTATGCACCCCAGTCAGGCTACTGAAAAAGCATTTTTGTTAACCAAGGCCCAGAACTCCTATTTTAATTTGAGATCTTGAAGAATAAAAAAATAAAATAATGGAAAAATGATAAATTAAAGCTCATCAAATTTCAATATAAAGCAACAGAAGTTTTGTCTTTGAAGTATTTGCTGTAACTGCTTTTTAAGATTTTACATTTTATATGTAATGGTACAAATATTAATTCAATGATGTGTCATCACAGAAATGAATTTATATTTTTAATAATATTTGCATTGTGTATATACCAAAATAAGCATGCTATGACACCGAGAAAAAAATCTCAGGAAAGCACTGAAGTGATTTAAGAAAATATTATAGTTTAAAATTAAACTTGTAGAGATATAAATTATTCATTCAGAAGTTGTCTGAATTTTCAGCCTCAAAGTCATTCATGTTCCTTCTAGAAGTGCTCTCTAAACAAACTCCCACAGCTAATTAACACACACACTCACACACACACAATGTGGCTTCCTCTTAATCCTGGAGGAGGCTCTGTACGCCGCCCCCCCCCCCTCCCCCGTCCTTTTCTCTCAATGGTATGTTCTGCATTTGATCCCACCCTGAGGTGCCAAGCTGTGACAGCTTCCCCAACTCCACAGCCATTTGCTACAACCAGGGGCAGCCTGAGTCTACTGATGCTTTCCTTTCCCACCAACAGGGGCAGATTGAAGTAGACAGTGAAACCGTCTTCAAGTTAGCCGCTCTGGTTTTACAGGTAAGAACTGACCAGCTGCTCCTTTTTATTTGTTGCTTTTGTGAACTGCCTGCAACTATGAAATTTTTGCAGGGGCCAGTCTCTGATGGATTTGTAAGCCAGCTGGTTGTTTGCCAGTGAAAAATGTGAGCCACCGTGTTCTGTTTTAGCATACTTTGCATGAGCTACAGCGTGAGATTGTGTACATCAAAGGAAAATGGAACTTGGATTGCTCTGAAGGAAGAGTTAAGACCAGGTTCCTGGAAAGGAGCTCTGGATTACCTGAGAGGCCGCAGTTGTTACAATGACTGCAAATGTAATTTAAATTTAGTAACTTTTGTTTACATTTTCTTGAGGTTGAGTTAAAAGACCTTTTTATTGTTTTTTTCTCCCCTTTTATTGAATTTATGGGGTGTGACTGGTTAACAAAATTATACAGGTTTGAGGTGCTCAATTCCACAACACATCATCTGTACATTGTATTGTGTGTTCACCACCCCAAGAGAGCCCTTTAATTCCTAAAAGCACTGGGAACTGAAAAACCAAGTGTGCCCCATGCTGGTTTAAAAAGAGTAAACAAATAGCATGTGTTGATTTACCTGGGTCATGGTTTAAAAGGTCTGCTCCCAAACTAAAAAGTGTGCCGTTCCAACAGACAAGCATTTATCATGTGGCCTTAGAAGCATAAAAGGAGAAATAATCCTCTGCTTTTAAAGATATATTTGTCTCTAACGTTAAGAGTAAGGACTAGTTCATGACTACTAGTGTTTCCTTATGGACACCACATTCTTCCCCATAGTTGTAAAGAAAGTGTTCCTTGGTACATTTTTCAAAACAAAACAGAACTCAGGGACTTTAAGAGGGTTAAATAATCAAGAGTAAAGTTCATTTAGCTTAATTAACATAAATACAAGTCGATCATCTATTTTTGTTTTTTATTCCAGGAAGCCAAAGGGGATTACACCAGGTAAAGTGATTCCTTTTCTCCTACTACTGGGCAAAATAACATGGGCTGAGTCTTTTTATGCTATTTTAAATAACAATGGGTACAAAATCAGAAGAAAATAGATCCCAAGGCATGAGACTGAGATCTCTTCCTTCTTCAACTAGAGACCTATTCTTTTTGTGAATAAATCCGGCAATGAAGCTTTCTTACAAGTTTTCAATCCAGAGTGACAGTGAATTGTAGTAAGAAGCTCTCAAAGTTCTTTTTCTATCATCTGTTAACATGACAAAGAAATCTATAAAAAGCTTTGATATCCTATGCTGACTTCTTTTAATTTACCATAACCCTGTGTTTGAAGAGTTATACCATAAACACAAAAAGATTAAATCTATCAGCTGCTTAGTTAAAGGATTAATAGGGGCTTTCTCTTTGCAGCTGCCCTGAGGGGAGGGGCCTCACCCTTCATACACTTGACCTAACAGTTGTATTGTTCCACCGAATCTCTTACTGATTCTAACTGCAGAACTGGTTGCATCATCACAGAGTGTTCACATTTGAATTTAGCCTCTACTTGCTCTACTCTGTCCTTTTAATGTGATAGTTGTAGTTGGAGAAGTAGAAAGAGTTCAAGGTGGCAGAGTGTATGCCTCACCCCCACAGTGTTAATGGTTGACCCCTGTAAACTTTACCCACAAATTATTTACATATCGGCTAGTGCTCATTCACAGCCAAGTCTTTGAATAGTGTGTTCCTTAACAGACTGATAACAAACCAATGCCTTCCAAGTTTGAAAACTTCCAGTCTGGAGTAATGAATGTTTCACGTCAGACTCTGAGCACTCTCCTTGGCTGCCCATTCGCTTTGGTAGAATGACTGAGGAGTGCACTTAACACATCATGATCTGCTCACCACATCCCTTGTTAGCTCCATTTGTGCTATATTATTATTTTTAATTGTTTTAGGTTAGGAAATACGTTTGAAGAAATCATAAATATCAATAAACACCATTGTCTTAATTAAAAGAAAATGTCAGGAGATAAAACGAGGATCAATTATCAATAGTTTTTGGGTCATTAACATCAAGATCTGCTGCGTCCTCCCTGTTGTCTTCTTGGAGGAAACTTATTTCCTAGGAAGATCAGATATGCAAGGAATGCGATCAGGTAGGGGTGAGTCTGAAGCTGATTTACAAATGAGGGCTCCAAGACCGTCCTTCCTTCCCCACTTTCTCCCGGTCTCTCTGAGCCTCACTTCCTCATCAGGAAAAGGGCACCCACCCCTTGTCAAATGCATGTAAACATTGCCCAGGGCAGTGTCTTTATACACTTTGGCTATTGTTATTATAGTATCATTATTGCTGTGATCATTATCATCATCCTGTCCAGTCTTTAGGCCACCTCTGAAGAGACTTTTGGGACTAAGGTGGGTCTAGAAAAGCCATGATAACATGTCAGGGGGAAGAACAGAAGAAAAAGGTTGATTCCAGAAACTTTCCTCAGAGGAGGAAGAAAGTCTAGAAGGGACATTCCTGTGGTAGTCCAGACTGTTTAGCCCCTAGCACTTCAGGTTTAGCAAGCTGGTCTAGCCAAGCCCAAACCAATCCTTTTGCTTAACTTCTGTTTGTGCCCAGTGGGTTCCTGAGTGATTACTAGCCTGAAGAAATGGGGGTACAAGTTTGAAATTGTCTAAATAATGCTGACTAGTTGCAGCATGGAACTGGAAATCAAAAAACTAACAGTATGACCCAGAGTGAGTGAGCCATTTGTCCTTCCTGCGCCTTTGTCTCCTCATCTGTAAAATGGGACTTATAATAATAGTATATTCCCCATAGGATTGCTATGAGGATTAAATGAATTAAAATTTACAAAGTGCTTAGAATAGTTTCTGCAATTGCCAGGTTAATTTCCCATCAAATTGATGGACACGATTTCTCACTCCCCTGTTGTTTCAAATATAAACTGTTTCTCATTTTATTGCTAATATGAAAAGCTGTGGTGAACAACTTTGTGTAGTTAGGATTGTGGTTATCTGTGATTGTTCTCTTAAGTGGTATTTCTCAGGTGGGAATAAGCAAAGGGAAATTCCTTAAAGGAGGCAAAGAGCTAAAATGAAATGTACCCATCCTTGATACCACTAAATTAAAATTATACAAAATGCATAACTCTATCCAGTAACATCTAGTGGATGCCTGAAATGTGTCAGCACCATCTTGGCTCTGAGGATACAGAATTACGGGGGCAGGATCTTCCTTCCAAGGAACTTGCTTTCTAGCAAGAATACCTAGGGGACAATTCTAAATTCCACAGTACTGTTGTTCATATGTAGGTGACTGCAGCTTTTGGCTTTTAGAAGTTCATTGAGTTTACTTTGAACTTTAAATATGGGCCAGAAGCTCTCCCCAAATACTTTCCTCAGGACAATGTGGCTTTTTCAATTAAAACAAATTGAACACCTAAGTTTTAAAGCTCTGGTCTGTCCACCTCTTGTGAATATCTCCCTGTCTCTCAAATTTCTTATTTCCAAAGCTAAACTCTTCAGCATCCCAGCCCCCAGACCACCTCCTCTTCCACTGTCTGCCCTTTAATAACATCACCATTCTCTCTTAATCATCTCTAAGGATTGCCTTTTTCGTCCTTCCATCCTTTTCGCCCTCTGTCAGCTCCCTTTTTTCACTCTTTTTATCAGAACCCCAGCTTGCTCAGACACTATTCTTCACCCAACCTGACCATAAAAGTACATGTGTGTATATTGTTTGTCTGAGTGCTTTCTATGACATTATTTGAAACATCCACCTCTGATTTCATTCAATCTCCAAATAACTGTTATCATCTCCACTTAACAAATGAATAGATGGCAGTTGTAGGCCTAAACAGACTTTGTCCCATGGCCAGGGAGTCCCCAGATCAATTCTGATCCCATTGCACGCCCCACCCCCCTGCACATAATCCCAGTTAGTTTCCTAAGACATAAACTTGATCTTTGCTGTTGATTCCAACAGTCTCTACAGTTTTTCATTCTACCCTCCCACCATCCTAACCTGGCTTTCAAGGCTATACTTAATCTGTATTATACACTTTAATTTCCATCCTCTATTGTTCATGCTCCTTGAGATCTATCTGTGTCTCTCCTCTCTCTTCTCCACATACCCTCTGCTACTTTGCCTAGTGGCTTTGCTCAACTCCTTTTCCCAGAATGCCTTTAAAAACAATAGTCCTCCTATTCTCACTCTGCTTCCTGCCCTGTTTCCTTAAAAGTATTTTAAGTTAACATTATCATAACCAGTAGGAAACCTCACTCTCTGAAAGTTAATTAAAATAGTGGAGTGAGGACTTCCATTTTCTTGAAATAGTTGACAGTCTGAATTTCCAAGTCAGCCCTTAAGTTGCAAAGATAACAAACTACTGGGGTAACACAACACAGACAAATGCCGAGAATTCCTGAAAGCTGGCTCAGCAAGGAGAAAAGACCTGATCACTGAGCAGCTACAAATGAGTCTGTAAAAGCCAAGCATTTTTTTTTTTAATTTCTCTCTCTCTCTCTCTCTCTCTCTCTCTCTCTCTCGCTCAACATCTCTAAAGGTGGAAGTTACCAAGTAACTATGTGGTTAGGGCACTTCTGCTTATAAGAAAAAGCAAGTGACTACAACTTACAATTCATTGCTGGGCCAGAATAAGAATATATTGTCACCCAGCTTCAATGGGAAGGGTTCATTCACAAGATACAGCTGTGCTACCAAATGCAGCTGTTTCCCATGGGAAAGGAGCTTCTCTGGACACCCTGATGGTAGTTAAAGAAGAGGGAGGTGGGAATCAAAGACTTTAAAGAAATTCTACCCTAGTCCTTACACCTCTGGAGCACTTAAAGCTCTAAAATGTTATTCTGTTTCCAGGGCCTTTAAAATCTGTAACAGCCTTAGCTGGGTGAGCAGTTGGTGCGAGCATCATCCAGTACACCAAAAGGTTGTGGGTTTGATCCTCATTTGGGGCACGTAAGGAAGGCAACCAGTTGATGTTTCTCTCATATCTCTCTCTTTCTCTCTCCCTTCCTCTCTAAAAATCAATTTAAAAAATCCTTGGGTAAGGATTTGAAAAAGAAAATGAGTGACAGTAATACAATAGCAGCTCCCAGGGGCCAGTGCTATGCTGAGTACTTACCAGTGAGGAGGCCATAGTGAAGGCAGGAGCTCTAGTCCTTAACTGTGAGGGTTCAAATGCAGGCCCAGTCATGTGCTGTATAACTGTGGGATTAAGTCTTTGTCTCAATAAATATCATGTGTTATTATTGTTGTTGTTGTTGTTGTTTAATTTTCACACCACTTTGTGAGGATAGGCACTATTGGGGTCCACATTTTATAGTCAGGGAACCTGAGCTTTGCAGCAGTAAATAGCTTACTATCCAGGTCACATGGCTAGAGTGCAGGGTCAGGCCTCCAAGCCTTATGCTCTTGACACACAGGAGCCTCCAGTTTTGTATTTCAGCACAAACTTGTAAAAAATCATTTCCTTCCTTGCTGGCAGAATGAAGAAACCTGACTTGACAAAAATTGAACGTTTCTGTCTTATTTCAGGCCAGGGTTTTAATTAGCAAAATGTTTTTGCGAAAAAATTGTTGAGAAGTGGCTTCTTCTCTCTCTGGAAAATAACTCTATATGTTAAGAACTGACTTAAAGATACACATAAGTTCTTTTGTAAATCAGTTTGTTGCATTTGCATTTTATTTTTAATGATTTGTAAATACTTCTAAGCGTTAAGCTGTTGGGTTGCAGGTTTGGTCCCTGGTCAGGGTGCATACAGGAGGCAACCGATCGATGCTTCTGTCTCACATCGATGTTTCTCCCCCTTTCTCTCTTCCTTCCCCACTCTCTCTAAAAATGAATAAATAAAATCTTTAAAAACAGGATAAACAGTCAGGGGGAGTCTGTTCTTCATACTCCTTGGTGGCTTCATTACTCCCTCGATTTTAATTTCATTAACTATCAGGCAGAGTAAACATCCATCAAGTTCTGAAACTGCTTTTCCTGAAGCCCTAAGCTTGGAATCATACAATGGGTACATTTTCATCTGCTCTGAGCATAGAATGTTAGGGCTGCCCTAAATTGTGCACTTGAACCCTCATTTCACAGCTGATGAACTAAAGAGTGACATATCCATGACAATTCAGGTAGACAAGACCAGGCCCACAGTCCCCAGGTCTCTCCAGCTATCTCAGAGGAACTGTTTTAACTTATACCTGAATAAAGAAGCCCACATGGATCCTTGCTGTCCCTGATAGAAGGTAATGAGGGACAGCAGCAGTGGACTCCACCATGCTCAGTGGTGTTATCAGTGGAGTAGCCCCAGGTCTAACATCAGTCACTTGATGAGATAGTTTAAGAGTAAGAAGGCAGGAAATTAGCAATCACTCATTAGTACCCTTGGAATACCTTTGTTTTTCTCACTGCTCAACCCCATTCATTCTTGAAAATTAAATACTTATAGTGTACAAGGCACTGGACCAAGAGGGGGCTATGATGGAGACAAACTAAGTGTCCAGTGTTCCTTTTATTACTGAGCCACAATTATTCTACATCCTCTAAAGGAGCAATTGGGGAAAGGCATGGACTCTGGATTCAGAAGTGAGTTTGAGACACACTCTCATCTGCTAGTGGGTGACCCTGAGCCAGTTGCAAGCCATCTGAACCTAAGGTTTGTTTTCTTTGAGCGGTTTGTTGTGAGGATTGCATGAGACAAAGCACATTGCAGAGTGGAGACTCAGTTCTTGGGAGTTTGCTTCCATCGCCACAGAATCCTACCTGTTATAATGAGATATGTTTTTGTTTTTACCACCTTAGTTATTTTTAAGTGCATAGTTCAGTGGTGTTAAGGACATTCACACTGTCGTGCAACCATCGCCACCGTCCTCCATGACTTCTCATCTGATGAAACTGAAACTCATGTCCACTAAACAGTACCCATCTCCTCCTCCACTGGTCTCTGGCAGCCATCATTCTACTTCCTGTCTGTGTGGATTTGCCTTCTAGGTGCCTCATGTGAATGAAATCAAACAATATTCGTCTTTTTGTGATTGGCTTATTTCATTTAGCATAAGGTCCTCAAGGTTAATTCATGTTGTACCATGTATCAGAATTTCCTATATTTTAAGGCTGAATAATATCTCATTGTATGTATATACTACATTTTGTTTATCCATTCATCCATGGATGGACACTTTGGTTGCATCCACTTTTTGGCTATTAAAAATAATGCTGCTATGAACAGGGATACGCAAATATCTTTGAGACCCTTATTTCAATTCTTTAGAGAAAAGAGATGTATTTTTTAAAGAGTCCCTGGCTCCCAAGTACTTAATTATATTCCATCGTTCACGTGGGGGTGGGGGGGTGGGGGGGTTTGGGTATAGGAATATAAGATGGATATCAGATCATTATTCTAAAACATTGGATCTTACCTATTAAAATTAATACTTAAAGAGTTCAGTACTTACATTAAAAATATTGATATAGGCAAATGTTTATTGACATTGAAAGATGATTACTACATATGAAGTAGAAAAAAACACAAGTATACATATTATTCATTCTTTTAAAAGAAAAATTTGGGACTTCTGGCCAAGATGGAGGTGTAGGTAGACACACTGTGCCTCCTCACACAACCAAAAGAAGGAAAACAACAAATTTAAAAACAAAAAACAACCAGAACTGCCAAAAAATCCAACTGTATGGAAGTCCAACAACCAAGGAGTTAAAGAAGAAACATTCATCCAGACCAGTAGGAGGGGTGGAGACAGGCAGCCAGGGCAGAGAAGACTTGAGGCAAGGCTGGCTGGCGGACCCAGCGAGGCGGTGGATTGTGGACTGGGCAGTCCCAAACTGTCGTGCAGCTAAACTGGGAGGAACAACTGCGGAGCAAGACAGACTGCGCACCCAGAGTTCCAGCATGGGGAAATAAAGCCTCAAACATCTGACTGAAAACACTTGTGGGGGTTGAGGCAGCAGGAGAAACTTAGAGCCTCACAGGAGAGTTCATTGGAGAGGCTCACAGGGTCCTAGAACGTGCACAAGCCCACAAGCCCACCCACCCAGGAATCAGCACCAGAAGGGCCCAATTTGATTGTGCATAGCAGGGAAGTGACTGAAAGCTGGCAGAGAGTGGAGCAAACCACATTGTTCCCTCTCCCACCCCTCCCCCACCTACAGCATCACAACACAGCGTCCTGGGTTGCCCTGCCACGGTGAACACCTAAGGCTCCGCCCCTTAATGTAACAGATGCACCAAGACAAAAAAAAAATGGCCCAAGTAAAAGGACAGATCAAAGCTCCAGAAAAAAATACACCTAAGCAACGAAGAGATAGCCAGCCTATCAGATGCACAGTTCAATACACTGGTAATTAGGATGCTCACAGAATTGGTTGAATATGATCACAAATTAGATGAAAAAATGAAGACTATGCTAAGTGAAATAAAGGAAAATGTACAGGGAACCAACAGTGACAGGAAGGAAACCAAGACTCAAATCAACAGTTTGGAGCAGAAGGAAGAAAGAAACATTCAACCAGAACACAATGAAGAAACAAGAACTTGAAAAAAATGAGAGGCTTAGGAACCTCCAGGATGTCTTTAAATGTTCCAACATCCAAACCATAGGGGTGCCAGAAGGAGAAGAGGAAGAGCAAGAGATTGAAAACTTATTTGCACAAATAATGAAGAAAAACTTCCCCAATCTGGCAAAGGAAATAGAATTCCAGGAAATCCAGGAAGCTCAGAAAGTCCTGAAGAAGTTGGACCCAAAGAGGAACATGCCAAGACACATCATCATTAAGTTACCCAAGATTAAAGATAAAGAGAGAATCCTAAAAGAAGCAAGAGGAAAGGAGAGAATTACCTACAAAGGAGTTCCCATTAGACTATCAGCTGATTTCTCAAAAGAAACCTTGCAGGCAAGAAGGGGCTGGAAACAAGTATTCCAAGTCATGAAAGGCAAGGACCTACATCTAAGATTACTCTATCCAGCAAAGCTATCATTTAGAATGGAAGGGCAAATAAAGTACTTCCCAGATAAGGTAAAGTTAGAGTTCATCATCACCCAGTCCTTATCATATGAAATGTTAAAGGGACTTATCTAAGAAAAAGATAAAAAATATGAACAGTAAAATGACAACAAACTCATAACTATCAACAGCTGAACCTAAAAGAAACAAAAACAAACTAAGCAAATAACTAGAACAGGAACAGAATCACAGAAATGGAGATCACATGGAGGATTATCAGTGGGGGAGTGGGAGAAGGAGAGAGGGGGAAAGGCACAGAATATAGCATAAATGGTAGGTAGAAGATAGATAGGGGGAGGTTAAGAATAGTACTGGAAATGTAGAAGCCAAAGAACTCACATGTATGACCCATGGACATGAACTAAAGGGGGGGAATGCGAGTGGGAGGAGGTGTGCAGGATAGAGAGAAATAAAGGGGAGAAAATGGGACAGCTATAATAGCATAATCATTAAAATATATTTTTAAAAAATATTTTAAAAATTGTATACCAATATATTCAAACACATGATACATATATAAAAACTGGTCTATTATGGCCTCTAATTGTTTTTGTTCATTTAGTCCCATATATGTATTCTCAATATATGTATATTTTTTATTTATTTATTTATACAATTATGTAGACATAGAACTATACCAACATCGTATACATTTTTAAATATTCACAAAAGATATCTGTACAAGTGTTGCCTAGGGTCCAGTCTTCCTTCACCTTCAGCCTAGTTGACTGATAGCATGGGAACATATTCTTACTTCTCCTACAGGAAGCTGCAGAGCTACGTAGGTTCTGCCCTGCCAGGGGAGGTCTGAAAGTTTCCTGCTTTACTGCTTACAACTGGCTCAAAAAGTCCACCCAATTCTTTGGAAAGGCTGAGTCATTCAATTGTCTCAGGCTGCATTGTCCAATTCAGACTTAACCATAATACAACTGGTATGTTGATTTCTATCTGGGAAAAAAAATTCACAAAAGAATAACATGTCAAAATGAATGAGGTAGAATAACATGTTCAAAGAAATGGATAAAAATAAATATCATTCAAAGTTCCAATATTTTTTTTCTGCACAGCTGTAGACCTCTCCACCATAAAGACTACAGTAGAGTGAATTCAGAAGATAGGGCAAAGCTGAGTTTCCACTTCTCACTGGCGAGCAATATTGACTTAATTACTGAACATCTCTAAGCCTGTTTCCTCATGTAAATAAAAATAATTACAATTCTTTTTTATTTTTTATTACTGAGGTATGATTGACATATAACATTACATTAGTTTCAGGTATACAACATAATGATTTGCTATTTGTATATATTGTGATATAATCATCAAAATAAGTCTAGTTAAAATCCATCACCACACATAGTTACACATTTATTCCTTGTGATGAGAACATTTAAGATCTATCCCCTTAGCAATTTTCAAATATGCAGTATAGCATTCTACTGCTTGCACCCTGGTTTATAGTAGGGGCAGAAAAGAAATCAAGCTATTTTCATTGCTGTCATGACTAATGGTTCTTCAGGGTAGTGGGAATAGAAATGTTTACAACTTTTTATGGCATGGTGTTTTCATTTAACAACAATGAAAATGTAGTGCTTTTGTCAGAATTTTTTTGTTATTTTATATTTTTTAAAAACTCAGAGCTTAGCACAGCGACTTACCCTCCACTGGATCCTCTTTCAAAATGAATGTAAGAGTTGTGGAAGACTGCTCACTTTGCCTGACTGAAACTTCCAAACCCGTCCCTGCACCTCCCCCCGCCCCCAAAGCAGCAAGCCTTTTGGCTGCCCTGTCCACAGCCTGCTGCCACCTGGAGACCTATGTGCCTCTGTGAACAGCTTACTTGTTTCCAGGCACAGGGGCCAGAGGCTGGGCAAGCAGAAAGGAAGCAACTAGACAGTGGAAACCTACCAGAGAATAAGCTACGGGCAGGGCTGACTGCATAGGGTATGACCTGTGCAGTCACATAGGGTCCCATGCTCAGAAGGGTCCCTTGCTTGATTTGAGGCTCCTCTGTCACCAGAAGGACAAAGATTGTAAAAAGATTTTTTAACAAGATGCTCCACATTTTCTTTTTTCACTGGGCCTTGAAAATTGTGTGATGGATCCTGGCTGTCAAATACTGTGAGGCATTGAGAGGGCCTGGATGTTGAAGGGGCCCTTCTGTAATTATCTAAACAGGAGCTCCACTGGAAAAGGGAACCACACAGAATTCTACAAACCAGCTTTTTTGCATACATGTCTGGGAACCTCTTAGCCTTTCCTGATTCCAGTATGCATGATCTCCCAGGACTAAGGCACAGGGAGTAACATAGTCTCTACCTGTTAATGAAAATCAAGAGTGGAAATACATATGAACGAGTTAGAACAGTGTCTAGCATCTGGAATACTCATTTCTAAAAGTTTCCTGAATATTCAGTCCCTCAATCCTTGTATCAACTCTATGAACTAGGCAATATTATTATCCTTATTTTACAGGTAAGGAAACAGGCCAAGAGAAGTTGAGTGACTCACCTAAGTCACACAGGTGGTTAAATGTGGAGCTGAGATTTGAACCCAGGCCATCTGATGGCAGAGCTCATACTCTTGCTTCATCATTGTGCACGCTGCTTTTCTGGTTATCTACTAGGTGCCAAGTACTCTTACATACTTTATACATTTTCTCTTCAAATTGTACCTGTTGAGATGTTCGTTGTGCAGATTTGGAGACAGGACTGACAATCAAGGTCACATATCTGTTCCACACGTGGTCGCCAAAATTATGACAGACATTATCCAAGACAGGAATTGGGAAGAACTGTAGGAGGAGCTCTCACACCCTCTGTCTGTCACTGGTGAAGGGGGAGCTGTGAGGTCTCCACAGTTATAACCACCCTTCCCTCAACCTTCCTCTTCCCCCGTGAAAGAGAACTGCCCCCTTCTTTGTCTCCAAACTGGCTAAGGCTCCACATACCAGACTGCAATACTTTCTTTTTCCCTGAATAAATCCTTTTTTTCTGACGGAACACCTGATCAGCTTTTTGTTTACAGTCTACGTGGTGGAACTTGGATTTGAATCCACATCCTTGGAATTTCCACCCTGCCTTTCCACTTGATAATGCCTCAAAAGTGAATCCAAAAGATGTTTAATGGTATCTAGTGGACTGGGTTGACAATGAAGGTACAGTTAGACTTTGGGGAACTCCTGGACCCACACAACAGGCAATTCTGCTAGCTTGTTTCTGGCAGTAATGAGATGTCCTCTGCACTAGCTCAGACCCTGGAATCCCGCCCAGTTCTAATCCTGACTCAACTGTGAACAGCTGGGTGGATTTCCACACATCTCATCACATCTTTAAGTCTTAATTCTCCCTCTGCAAAGTGGGGTGGTAATCTTACCTGTGGAAAGTATTGTTGTGAAGATTATGAAAAGTAGCTCATGTCACATACTTAATTTAGTGCCTAGTATGTTGTAAGTATTCCAAACAGTGATATCATTACCCAGGTACCAAAAGCACAGTAAGGATCAGTCCTGTGTGACATTCTTGACCTTTTCCTCTCCAGATGTGAACTGGGCCATTACATCTGTCACTGCGACTTGGTACCAGAGTGAAACTCAGTCTATCTGGGCTTTTCACGTAGCAGCTGGCTACAACATTTGCATGTTTGGTATTTGGTATGAATAGAAGCTAACATGACATGCACACCATCCGGGGTCTATCCAAGCTAAGGGATGGCATTTGGGGATGACGTCTATAGCCCCTCACTGATACACATTCAATGCCTTTGGTTTGATTGAAGAAACATGGAGTGACAACATAAAGCGTATTCAGCCTCATTATCTGTGTTCAAACAGCTGATGTAGTTAATCCAGTTGTTGTATGTTCAGGAAGGACACACTGAGTCACACATTCAGGAAGAAGGAATAAAGCTTTGGGGCTTTTAAGTAGACCACAAATAATCTCACTTGTCTAGTAGTACATTCCCAGGAGAGGAATAGATTTCTTTGACTTTACATTCTTTTGTAGGAAAACACCGTCTGTTTGATTGTTTTTCTTCCATGTGCCTTTTTTTCTAACTCTAGATTTGTATGAGAGGGAATTTTTTAAATTGTGGTAAAATATACATAACATAAAATTTACCATCTTAATAACTTTCAAGTGTATAGTTCAGTAGCATGAAATATATTCACATTGTTGTGCAACCAGCCTCCAGAGCTCTTTCTTCATTTTACAAAACTGAAACTCTATGCCCATTCAACAGTTCCTCCATCCCTCCTTCCCCTTAGTTCCTGACAACCACCATTCTGCTTTCTGTCTCCATGAATTTGTGAAACATTTTTACTTTAAGTATTTACAGATTTTCATTTTAACCTGCTTCTCAGCATGTCATTCTTTTAAGAGGGTTGAAAGTTCAAAGTAGACATATTCAGAAGCCTCAGCAAGCTGGCTAATGTTTAGAAAAATCTTTCATCACATTTTCATTATTATTAGCTATTCTTTAGACTTAAAAAAGAAATAGTTTGACAGTTGATCCCTGTCAAGCATGCTGATGAACAGAATAATTTGCCTTCTATTACCGGTTAGGCCACAGACAAAAATTTAATGGCAAAGGAATCCTAGCTGAGAGGACGCTCTGTTTCCCAGAACACAAGCAGCTTTCTTGCATCTTTGGGAGAGTGCTGAGATAAGAAGGGTCCAACAGAGTGCACGGATCAGTCCTGATATCGGGGGAGCAAGTGTCAAGGCGGGACTTCCCCAGTGACTGGCTCTCTATTGGACAAACTCTAAAACTGCTTACAACTTTGGACTTGGCAGTGGTTTTCAAAGTTCTTTTCCCTTGTGGTTTATTACCAACCCTTAGAGTTGCCAGATTTAGCAAATAAAAATATAAGATATCCACTTAAATTTGGATTTCAGGTAAAACAAATATTTTTAGTATAAATGTCCTAAGTATTTAAACTGGCATCTCTAACCTAGATTACCCACTGTGCATTTAGTGGTAATAATCCACCCCTAGACTGGTCTGAGAGTAGTAGGAATACAACGTTTGGAAAAATCTTTCTATGATGAGGAAACCAAGGCTTAACAATGATTAGTTTATCTAAGACCACAAAACTTTAAACATGGAGACGTGGGACTGAACCTAGTTCTAAGTCCAAAGCGTGTTACTGAAAATCAGAGTTCTAGGGCCAGCTGGTGGGTGGGTCTGTTGATTTGTTTCTAAGTCTGTGGAAGCTTTTCAGTAGCCTGCATCGAAATCCTGGTTGCCCATAGCTGCAGTAGGATAGTCGGTGGCTGTCTAAACCTCAGTTTCCTTATCTGTAAATTAGAAATGGCACCTGTGTCAAGGTTTGCTACAGGATTAAATGAATTCCTGTAAGTAACATGGTGAGCACTTGTCTGCCATACCACAATTGCCCAGGAGAGTCCCCTTTAAAGCCACCAGAGTTTCTTTCATTGTCCTGTGAAGGGGCTGAGAGGTCTGAAGGAGCTGAGAACCAGAAGCAGCCTAGAAATGGTCACACCTGAACCTGAGTAAGGGAGTTTCATTTTGTGAAGATGAAGGGGGCATCCCTTTCCCAGGAACAGTAGGGCACCCCTAGCTTCAGCAGATGCCAGGAGAATGGCTCCTGTAATATTTCAGTTCTCACTGTCCATACCATGGATTATTACTACAACCTGATTTGGCTACAGGCATTATCAAGAATATTTAGACGAGGTGGGGAGGGGCAAGGTGTAGCCCCGCCAGCCTGCCTTTCCCAGCCCCACTCCCCTCCACTTTCCTCTCCACCCAGCTTTCCAATTCCCTCCACTCCTTCCTACTGCTGCCCCAGGACCAGCCCCCACCCACTGTCCCTCTAGCTTTAGGGCCTTTGGTAAGTGCTCACACAAAGGCGGGAGGTCCCCTAGTTGCAAACTCAGTGCTTCAAGGGCTGGCTGCGGTTCAGTACTGGCCTTAGACCTGGAGTGGATTTGAGCCCCAGGTCTCTGACAGCTCGTTTCCTATTCTCTCTCTGGTCCCTGGCCTTGGGATCCTGGAACAGGTGCCTCGTCAGGGGGAGAGATCTTACAATGAATTTTTTGAATCAGTATAAAAGATTGAGTACCTATGTGGTTTAAGGTATGTGTTGGGGTGTTGGGCTTCTCACCTGAAGTGACATGCACGTGAAATTGGATGCTTTGTTTTACAGTTGTGCTGAAAATGATTAGGGCCTGATTTTGTAGCTCTTTTAGAAGAAAAAAAATTAAACTAAATTTGGTATCTTTGCTATTAGAGGACAACTGTAGACTGAAGTCATTTTGGTTTGGTTCAAGAAACACTAAGTTAAAACATATATATTTGGTCTTGTTTTCTGTGTTCAGATCTCTTGTGTGGTTCAATCCAGTTTTGGGCTACTTCAGATTAATCTAGTGTTTAAAAGCAGCTTGTCTTCACCCAAGAAATAAATTTGTTAGTAGAAATCATCAGTGGCCACTGTAAGTGCTGAAGCCCCAACTTAAGCTGAGGAACGTCTTCCCTTCCTCCCCATTTATAGCCCCTCTTAGGAATTCTGGAGGAGTTAGCCAAAGTTACATAGAGCACAGGTTTGGAGTCACATCTTTTTTCTTGCTATGTGAGTTTAAATTAATCTCTCTTATCTCTCAGTGTTCATATCTGTGAAATGGGGACACTGGTGACACTAGCATAATATGCCACAGAGAGAGGGTTAGCCAGCCTCTGCCACCTAGTAATGCCCAGCGTGAGTGTGTGTTGTTGTTGAAAGCTATTTATTTCAGGGACTGAATGACGGTGCTCACTTTCCATCACTGCTGGTGAGCCTCTAAGAGTCTTCTGGGCTGTCAACCTCCCTGACTTTCTTTCCTGTTTTAAATTGTTGATTACTATCTCTTTCTTGAAAATCTCCCTGTGGTTTATGATGTGATTATTCAATTATTCTGTTGCAGAGGTTCTCAGGCATTTGTTAAACAGATTGCTGGATCCCACCTTCATCCCTTCTGATTCTGTAGGTCTGGGTAAGGCCCCAGAATCTGCATTTCTAACAAATTCTCAAATAATACTGATGCTCTTGGTCAGGGGATTGTGGTAACAGTTGGCCCTTAAACAATGTCATGGTTAGGGGCTTTCACCTCACCCCTGCATAGTCAGAAATTCGAGTATAACTTTTGACTCCCCAGAAACTTAATTACCCTCAGTATCTGTGGGGTACTGGTTCCAAGACATCACCCTACTGCAGATATCCAAATCTGTGGCTGCTCAAGTCCCCTATGTAATGTGGCATAGAACAATTTACACAGTGGGCCTTCTGCATCCACGGACTCCTAACTGCAGAAAAAAACAGTATAGGAATTTATTGAAAAAAATCCACATATATCATATTTTGTTGTGTATAATGTGCACTTTTTGGGCCACATTTTTGAGGGAAAAACAAGGATGTGCATTATACATAAGTATAATGACTTAAATACAGTGGGTATAATGATGGGAATGGTAGTCCCATATACAATGCGCACAAAAACATGGGTGCGCATTATACACGGCAAAATGCGATGTGTGGACATAAGCAGTTCAGGGTCAACTGTGCTGTGTTTTCTTTTCCTTGTTATCTTTAATATCCCTTTACTGAGGAATTAGTAGACAGAAATATACTGTTAACACTCCATATTTATTAAGTCAAGGAGATAATAAATGAGAATTATTATTGAAGTCCAACGTCCCAGACAACTGAGAGAAATGTGATGTTTTTCATTTAAAAAGGGGTGATTTGAAGACAATCTGGCCAGTGAAAAACTCCTCTAAGTAAACTGATAACATACCTTAAACTGCTAATCACTGAGCTGTTGATCAGTGCCAGTACCTTAGTTGGGGAAATTAGTGTTCATACACAGTGACCAAGATCCTTCTAATAATGACAAGTTTAAGCCAGCTGCTATCCTCAAACACTGCTCGAATGCTTCAGTAGGTAAGTTAGCAGCTATTACACCTTTAAAAGACATGAAATACACTTTCACTAACCGTTATGATCATTACCGTGTCCCACTACTTTGATGGTCAGCATAGATTTCTCGCAAGCGTTGGTAAGGAATTGGCTTATCACCAGGGTCTGTACAAGGCAAAACCCAGAGACTGGCAAATGTGTGTAATTAGCACAATTCCCAATGACAGGAAATCTGTAGTTTCTATGGGACACAGCAGTAAGTAGGGCTACCAGGTATGACAACTTGCCCAAGTTCTCAGACACCCCTTCTCATAAACTTTTATTCGATTTCTGGTGATATTTAGGCTACAGGTTAGACTTTATCTTGAGTGTTCAAACAGGCAGTATAGCGTTTTTACATTTGCATGTATGTTTTTATGAAATATGTATTTTGAATTATGCTTACATGTGAATGAAAGATTGCATGCAGTCCCAAGTTGCATTTTAAATGGCTCAGTCTATTTCTCTCTGTGAACTACACAAAGTTCCTATAGACATTTGCATTGAGTCATTACATTGACTATATACTTTTTAGGCACATTTGCTTTGGGTTTCGGTTAAGGGAGAGCTTTAGCTTTGAAAAGAAAAGGGAAGTTTGGGGCCTGGGCCTTTTCTCCAAACCTTCTTAAAAACTGAGGGATGCCCCACACCAAGCAGAGCAAGATACCATCTTCTAGGGAACTCAGTGATTCCTTTGCTCTAGGGAGGCTGATACCCACAGTTTGCTACTTGCCTTTAGTCCCTTGCCCTTCAGCCTCAGAATGGCAGGTGGCTGATTGTCACTGGGAGCAAGTTCCCAGTTAGCCACAAACAGGTGCACACATTTGCTGGTGGTGGCTGTTTCCTCGCAACTGGTCCAGCGCACACGAGGGGTAGGGGTAGCCTCTGTTTTGCCAATCATGTGGCTTTCCCCAAAATAAGTGAGGTTGGCACATTCCTACAGGGTTTTTGAGGTCAGTGAAGAAAAACAACAGGCATGAAAGGGGGCTTGAGAATGCCAAGAGGAATCATTGCCTGAAACATTGTTGCAGTGGCTAAAGGGAGGGTAATGGACAGTTTCCTTCCAGAGAGCTGTCAGAACAGGAATCTGGAATACCTAAAGGGTAGGGTGAGCCTAATCAGATAAGACACAAGCCGGTTCTTCATTGTGATATCTGAATTCCTGCTGAAATTATGAAGAAAAGCAATTGCTGCTTTTGTTTCTGAGAAGTAGCAAGTCTTTGATTTGTAGGCATTCTCTCTGGCTAGGACCTGAGGAATCGGTGCCCCTTGGCAATTCTGGTTAAGTGCATCTTTAAAATAACACTTCCATTTGCCATTAAGGTCAAGAATGTCCAGACAGGGTGAGTGCGTTTACTGCTGGGGAAAGGCAGAGACGTTCCCCATCAGGCGGCTTACCTCCTGGCTGCTTTCTGGCCCTCCCTCTGGATCCTGAGTCACATAAGCCCAGCCCCCTTCCTGCCCTGGGCACTCAGCAGATCCATGTTGCCTCAGGCTGCATGCAAATTCCCCAGCCAAGGTTCTTCCAAGGGCAAACAAATAAACAGATACTGTCCTCCACTCAACCGTGAAATCCTGCTTAATCCTGAACTCTGGAAATGACTGGGATTAACTTTAGGATAACGTGCCAGTGTTTCTAACACTCTGGTGGTTAAATTTTTTGGTTAGTAAGCCGTAGCCTTACACAGGCTGCACCCTCACTGCTCCCACTAACCAGATGCGATCCAGTGTTCCATGTGAATTTTGTCATAGGGAAAAATGCATAAAACCTGTACATAGGGTTTAAGGAACAAATTAGAAAATGCACGGCCATGTAAGCACACCCAAGTGAGGAATGTTGCCAAAACCCCACCAACTTCACTGTGTTCAGTGCTCCCAATACCCTGCTCACTCACAGTAAAATCCTCTGTCCTGGGAGGTACTCTGACTCTGATACAGATTTTCCTGTTTTGCTTTATACTTTTATCACTTCCGTATGATTCTCTCCAGTTTCATTTTACTTGTTTTGGAAGTTTATATATATGGCATTATATAGTGTATGTATTTTGGCTCTTGCTTCTTTGCTTAATATCCGTGAGATTCATTATGTTATGTGAAGCTCCAGTGTATTTTCTCTGCTCTGCAGTCATCCATTGTATGATTACACTGCAATTTTATGATTCCATAAAATTGTTAAATTGTTGGGGAACATTTGGGTTATTTTTTTTTGTCCTATTGTGAACAATGCTGCGATAAACCTCACTCTTTTGTGTAAGTATCTCTGGGTACATACTTAGGAAAAGATCCCTGGGTCCTATAGTATGCAAATTTCCAAAATAATCACACCAATTGCCCTATGCACTAGCAATGGATGGGAGTTCCTCTTGCCCTCCATCTTCATGTAAAGTAGGTATTGTCAGAGTTTTAAAAGTTTGGTGGCCTGATGCATAATGGTGATTCATGGAGGGTTTAATATGCATTTCTCTGTGTACATATGAAGCTGAACACTTGGCTTTTGTCTGTTGGCCATTTGGATTTCTACTTCTGTGCACCATTTTTTGGAAGATTTATCCCATCTTTCTGCCAGGATGTTTGTTTCAGCCGTCTTTGGATCCTGCTGGAGCTCTTTCTCTTTTAGTGTTACAGCTAGGCCCACAGCTCAGTTGCCTCTATTTAAGTGGTGGCTTGTTTGAAATGGGTTTTAGAATGGGCCCTTATAGGAAAGTAATGCTTTATATTCACAAGGGAAAGATGTTTTGCAATAGAATGAATAACCAGATTTGGAGGAACAATAGGAACCTTTTTCAATACAAAGAAATAAGGTTTGTTCCTTCCTGAGAATGTAATAATTTGGGATGGTTGAGATTTAACTTAGTCAAAATGACTTATGTATCTTTTCTACTCATGTATCTTTTCTACTAACAATTTTAAGCTGTTAATAAATTTTCTAAAACTGGAAACCAAGCTGAGAAGCTGAGAAGGCATCTCCATTCTTTACTAAGAGTTTATGTCAGAAATTATAAAGAGATGGTGATGGTCTGCTGGTGTTTTTATAATATATGGCCTGAACTAAAAAAATGTTTCCGTTTTTATTTCAGCTTTTTTTTTTTTTTTTTGGTTGAGGCAATATTTTAAAATTCACATATCTTACATAAAACTGTGGAATTTTGCCTTATTTTTGAAAACATGCAATCACTACTGGATCCACATTCCCAAATGGCAGAAATTTCCTAGACCTGAATGGTGGTTCCTTATCAGCAATGGAGTCTGACTATTTTTCTCCAGTATCCAATAACCCTTTCTTCCACATTAATAGAATTTTTAGCTAGCAATGTGGCTGCCCCAGGTAAAGACTACATATCCCAGTGTCCCTTGCAGTTAGGGATACTCCTGTCATTCTGGCAAATGGGGTTAGGGAAAGTGGGTAACTTTATCATGTGACACTTGCTCCCTCATGCTAGGTATGCAGTACACACAAGTAATACATACTTGCTAAACGAATAAATGAACTTATGGTAAATCATAGCTTCTACTCTAGTGAGGTCTTGATTGCCACAGAATTAACTATAATCCAAAGAATAAATGAATGCTGGGCTCACATTGTTCACACGGACCCAAAAGATAACACAACACGCATGTGGTTTGTGGTGATGATTAATAACAAAAGTGTTGTTCTTTGTCTCTCACTTTAGAACATATACATGCATTTGTCTTTCATAAAAAACTAACAAGCCAACTTCTTTAAAAAGGAAATGGGATTTGAAGGACAGGATAGCACATAAAAGAAATTATTAAGAAAAGTAAACATCATTATTAGAAGTTGACAGGTGACCTTTAGTCTGAACAAATTGGATTGGGATATATTTTAGTTTTCAGGGAACCGAAACCAGTTTCTCAAGACTGTCAATGTGGTTAAGTGATACGCTCAGATTTCAAACGAACAGAGAGGTTTATCCTTATATAAGAACAGGAGCCAAGTGACTTTATTTCCTGTAGCAATTTGTAAAGCCAGATATTTCACCTTTAAGAAGGGCCATGAACCTGGTTTTGGACTGAAATGTTGGCAGGTACAAATCATAGTGTCTCCAAGCTAGGTGGCCCTCAACTCTAATTCTCTGTTCCTACTGAAAGACAGTAAGTCTAAGTATAGTTTTCTCTGTGGGTTCACTTCATTGCCCGTGGGATGATCAAGAAACTTGGAAACTAGAACCAGAAAACAAGCTTCTGTAGACAAAGAAGGAGAGTCACTTACACCAAACCTGATCAAGTGACAGAAGTGAGCAATTTCTAAGACATCACAGCGCAATGTAGGCCAGACAAAACCTGTCTTCGGGCTGTACTTGGTTCCCTATTTGACCTATAGCAATTGATATATGAGTGTTGAATGAATGCTTCGGGAGGAGATTCACCTTGGGTTCAGTGTTTGGTCCTCCAGTCTGCAGTTCTTTCCTTTCAGTATCATGATTCACATTTGGGCAAACCCTAGGGAAGTTAATGTAAAAATGCATAAATGATAGATTTTGAAATTAATGGGTTCATATTTTCATTGGTAACTAGGAGTGAGGGTTAAGGGGAGCTATGTCTCTTCAAGAAATGATAATGTTTATGTGGGCTCTCTAGGACATGCTCTAAGAGTCTGTCAGGGAATGGGGTAATAGAGTATAATGGTTATGGTCTTGTCCATTAAAGCAAAGCAGACTGGATTTGACTTCTGGCTTCTCTGCGTAGCAGCTGTGAGACATGGAGCAAGTGGCTTAGTCCCTCCAAACCTCACACTCTGACCTGTAAAGCTGGGTAAAAATAGTACCTACTGCATGGGAAGGGCTGTGATGAGACTTACATGAGGTCAGTAATACCCCCAAAGTACATTGCATGTTGCCTGGCTCTTGGTATGTTCTCTACAAAGAGTAGTTAGTTAGGGTACAGATACGAAGAGGTAGAAAGTAGCAGTTACCAACATGCTGCTTGATGCACAGCTCTTTGATCAGGATTTTGAATAGCTCTTTTATGGACTTGTTCTAGGTTCTCATAGACTCTGGAGAGTCAGGTCTGCTCCTCACAGACTATCTCCTTAAATATCTGGGCCAGATAGAGAGTGTTTTCTCCCATACAGTGCAGGACCAAGTAGGGCTGGGTTGTATCACCTGCTCTCCTTTCTGTTAAACTCAGTAAAGACCACACTCTTCTCTTTTGACATGCAGAATTTTGCCATTTTATAATTAGATAACAGCTGACCTTACAAGGGGTACATTTTAGTTCACTTGACACAATTTGAACAATACCTTGAGTCTCATTAGAAACACATTTTCAAGTCATCTATTCCAGTGATTTCTGCAGATGACCAACTTGGTACATTTTATCTTAGAGTTATGAGGAAATAACATATGAGTAATAGACAGGTCTACCTAAACCTTTTTATTGCAATGATATCTATTATGAAATATCAGTGACACTATGTGAGTGGTTTTATGATAACCAGTATTCTAAAATGATGAATGTTATGTAGCCACTAAAGATAATTATGAGGTTGCTTATAGTAAGGTAGATAAAGTATATAACAAAATTTGAAAAATATTGTATTAAAATAGAATATGGAGTGTGTACAATATAATAATAATTATATAGTAATATAGATACATACAGGAAATATGTAATGAAAATGGCTGCAAGTTTATGGGGAGAATAAGGAAAATGGGGTTGAG
>VMDR010009524.1:0-33191 GCA_007922815.1 Macrotus californicus
AATTTGCTAATCCTTGTATTAGAAACTTCATGGCTGGTATTGATACCAACCTTTCGAACTGCATGATTCCAGCAGCCCCTGCAATCCCATGTTCAACCTCCTTTTCTCTCATGCAGAAAACAGAAAGCCGAGAATACAGTAATTCAAGGCAAATAACAGAAAAATACAGACTCTGAATTGCCCAAAATCAAAGAATTTAAACTGGTTATTAAAAAATAAAGCAATCTCTTACCATTGGAGAACTTTTATACCATAAGAGAGTCTGTTTTAATTTAATATGGACTAACAAGAGGAAAAGTTAGTCTGAATTAAAGACTTTAAAATGCAATTTTATTGTTCACCAAGGAAGTATTACTGCAAAGCAGAAGGCCTAACAGGCCTGTTTTAATGAATAGATGACTCATCTGTAATCAGCGCATTAATTGTTGAGATTCAAATGGGTGCTCTTAAAGTACTGGGAAAAATAGCTTCATTTTTAAAGCAGGTTAAGCATTCTCCCTACAGCCTTTTGTAAATTATCAATTTGCTTTGCAAACTATTTCTTTCCAAAGACTGTAGAAGTGAACTTCCATAAAACCCTGAGAAATTTATCACAAATCCTAGTCTATTAAATTTCAAATTTTTTAAAAAGTCACATGAATTTGGGTAAGGAACATTGCATTGTCATTACTTTCTGTATTACAAAATCAGTGCTGTCAGTCTCCTAGTCGCTAGGGTTGACACTGTACCTTTTGCCTTTTTTCGACCCTTTCAAAGTATCTCGAAACTTGTCTTCATCTTGGAGTTTCACTTCTCTTGCCCCAGTCTGGAGATTCAGTCGCACATGAGATCCTGCAGGGACAGCCTGACCTAAAAGCCAATAAGAGAGAAGGCTCATGAAGTATATACAGACCTCAGAAGAACATGGGTGGAATGGCTGGCTAACAAGTCAGTAGGACTTAATAGTTCATGAAGACCACACTCTGCAGTAATCAGTTACCTGGATCCATCCATATCTCCACCTCCTACCTCCCTCGCTCCATCTCGCTCCATCTCTCTCCATCGCTCTCTTGCTCACACACACACACACACACACACACACCCACACACACCCACACCCCCCCCCCCCAATCACAATTCTCCTTCGAATAAAGGGATGAGGCAAGGTGGGCAAGGGTTATCTGCACTTTAGTCCAGAGACTAACGTCCCTCAGTTAGAACCTGCATGTTTGAGCCATTCAGCTTTCTTTAAATTGAGCCTTTCTGTTATGTACAGCAGTTGAATGGTGAACATCTACTTACCCTTCAGGACATGGCCACATTAGTGCCTCCTCCACGACATCCTTTGTGCCCCTGCCCTGACAGAACCCCAGACAGCTTGCCATTCAAGCAAGCATACACCTCACCACCCCCACCAATTTAATCAGGCTCCCTTGATGAGGCTCTCTCCTCCCTGAGTACAGGGACTGTATCTCCTCCTTTTTTATCTCCCCAGCCTCTGGGCCAGAACTTGACACATAAAATTTGTGGTACTTAATGTTTATGAGAAGAAAGAAGCAAGAGATAGAAAAGCAGGACATGACAAGCCAAGAAGGCAGGGATTGGAACCAAGAAAAACTACAAACCTACGCCCACCTATATCAGAAGAGTTGATCTAACAGCTGGGCAAACAAGTGTTGTGAATAAATGGGCCGTTCACACACATTGTACAAAATTACCAAGAACAGTTTAAAAGCAACTTGCAAGAGCACATACTACAAATGGGATGTTACACTTACTCATTCATGCAACTGATATTTACCAAGCAACTACTATCCACCAGGCCACTGTGGTAATAGGTTCTAAGAACACAAAAGAGGAATGTTAATGGCCTCAGGTATAGAGAATTTCAGGAAAAAGCACTTCAGGGGACTGGAAATCTAGAAGCAGAGATGCTGCTCTGACACCTGAGCTTTGACTCTGCTTTTTCCTGACAGAGGATGGCATTGCCCAGCTGATGCTGAATTTCATTCAAGAATTTAAAAAAAATTTTAAAAAGGGTAACAATCTGTAAAAGTTCTCTCAGAATGATCTGGTAAACCCTGAATATAAAAGGGTAATGATGTACCATGAATTCAGGTTTTCACAGTTCTGGCAGGACCGGAGTGAACTCCAAGTTCCACCAACCTCTGTGCTTCTATCACAGAACCAAGGAGCCAAGAGAACACCATGCCAAGACACGCTGTTCTGTTCCTGCCATCCCACTTCAGCAGGGAGTTTCTGTATCTTTGTTTAAAATATAAATGGGAACTCAAGTACCTGAGTGTATGTGCATAATGATCCCCTTCTAACCTCAAACCTATCCAAAATGCTTCAAGTATTAAAAATATGTTCAGGTAGAGAGGGGAAAATTCCTCTGGGGAAGCTTTCTGAATAAGGTTAAGTTGGGGATTAAATGAGGCAAAAAGTAAGAGCCAGACTGGGGAAAAAGGAGAATCCCAAATAGATGGAGCCCTGCAAACAAAGGCTTAGACCCAAAAACTGACAGGCATGCAGGAGGAAAAGAAGAGGAGAGGATGGAAGAACCGCAAGGACTGTGGAGGCTGCTGGCTTGGTGAGCCATCAGGAAGCCCAGGCTGGGGTAGGAAAATAGAGCTTATGGCTGAGGCAGCTGGTTCTGGGAGGAGATGAAGCCACATATTAGCAAGAACAACAGTATCTATCCTATTCCTATGACCACGGGGAAAGAGGTCTCTTCTTTAGCATTAACCTCATCTCTGAACATGTGAAGAGAAGAGAGTGTCTCACCCGGAGAGATCCCAAACTGACAAAACAACAGCTGGCTGCATGCTAAGCAGGTCATCCTTCATATTTCTCTATTTTGCCACCGCCTACTCCATACCCAATCCACCTCCAAAACCTGGTGATTTTTCCTGCTCTGTCTCTTGAATTCATACCGCTCTCTCTGACCTCTCCATCAGTGCTCTTGTGCCAACCATCACTGTCTCTCTGGACACTGCCAGTCTTCCAACTGACTTCCCCTATCTACTCTTATCTCCCAACCCACATGTTCTTTATAATGAATGATTTTCTTTTTTCAAAATACAAACCTATGTCATTCCCTGCATCAAACCTTTTAATGGCCTCCTACTGTTCTTAGAGATGAAAATCCTCTTGCTGGCCAACGAGACCCATTAGTATCTAGCCCTTACCTACCCCTTCAGGCTTGTTCACAACTCACTCCCCATACTCAAGGACACACTGGCCTTTTTCCATTCCATGAAAAAACCATGTTCTACCCTATCATGGGGCTATTCCACTCCTGCTCCCTTTGCACAAAATGCTCTTTCCAACCCCCCTCCATCTCCTTCTCCTTTCAATCCCAGCTAAGAGTCACTTCCTCTGAGAGCATCCTCTATTTCCCCAGACCAAATCCAGCTGCCCCCTAACAGCTTTCACAGACTATGACCCATTTTTTAAATAGCACTGTACCTCAATCAGTAGTTATATTTTAGGATTTAAAAAAAAATGTATCTAGTTAATATAAAATGCTCACCATTTTATCCCCAGGGCCTAGCACATAGTAAACCTTCAAAAATTATTTATTCAGTGAAAAATTAAACATGAAAGAGAAAAAATCCTAATTAATCTAAAGGTATGTGGGAAGATCAACAAGGATTTTTACTAGGGCAAGTAGATTCATAATAATTAGTAGTCATGTTAATAGTTATTTTTAGTAGTAACAGAACTAATACTACTGCTACTAATAATAATAATTAAATTTTCAGACTTTTGATCAAATTAGAAATGGACTAGACTGCAAACCAAAGAGTCACTGGTTCAATTCTTAGGGCACATGCCTGGGTTGTGGATCAGGTCAGGTCCCCAGTAGGGGGTGCGTGAGAGACAATCACACATTGATATTTCTCTCTCCCTCTTTTTCTTCCTCCCTTTTCCTCTGTCTAAAATACATAAATAAAATATTTTTAAAAATTAGAAAGGGAAAAAGTATACAACTTTATAAGTTTCAAAACATAACAAGTTATACCATGCTAAGCTGGCCAAAGAAGAAACTAGGATCTCATGTGAATCAATTTATTTCATTTGGGGAAATTCCTAAATTACTCCTTTCACATAAGTCACCACAGGGGGCAAGAGCAACCACAATAGCATTAACTTAAAATACAGGTTACATTCATTTAAAATACATGAAACCAGCCATGGCAGCAGCAGTGGTAGAGACAGCAGAAAATACAGTATTTCAAGTGTTTCCACCCCATTGGGAAGAAGGCCAAGTTAGAGAGAATGATCTGCCCTGCATCCTTCTAGGGCCTCTGCGAAGGAACCACAATAATGGGGAAGAGCAGAGCAGAGGCAAAAAGTCACAAGATACATGTAAGTAAAGAGTTAGGGATTGAGGGGGCAGGAGGCAAGGGAACAGGCAGAAAAATAAGATGGGGACCTAGAAAGGCAAAGAGGCCTGCAAAGCCTCCAGTGTCTGTTTCCCCCACTGGCTTATTATAGACAGACCCCAGCCTGTGGAAACTCTGTCTATAATAAGAAGCCTTGTCCCAATTAGGTAAGGCCACATCTTACTTGAGTTTTAATTCCCAATGGGACTCCCTGTCACAGGCCAAGACCCAGGTAACACACACTCCTGCTTTCCCCCCATGGGTAAGGGGAGAATCTGTGGTATATTGCATTATTGTCACAAATTATCTTCCCCCTGCCTGTATTCACACCCTTTGCCATGCAGTCCCTCTTACATGGTAAGAGTAAAATTAGATTAAAGTTGTAAAGTGCACTTTTCCACCCCTTGACTTTAGACTTGGCTTGTGATGTGCCTGGGCCAATGGGATGTTAGTAAATGCATCACAGAGATTTGAAATACACCTGTGTGTTTTGGTTCACCTTTTGGAATTCTGCCATCACCATGAGAAGACCAAGAAGGATAAGATACCCATGGAGCAGATTTGGATCCAAACTGCAGATTGGAGCTAAAGCCAGCTACGCCCAGCTATGGTCAGCCAATTGTAGCTGATGTGCAGACATGGAAGCAAGAATAAAAGATTGGATTCCTTTTAACTTTTTATTTTGAACCACCTTTAACTTACCAAAAAGTTGCAAAAATAGTACAGAGTTTCCATATGTTGCTAACATAACCTTTCCAAATGTTAATATCTTACATAGCCATAGATAGTTATCAGAACTGGGAACTTAACAATGCTATTTACCAAACTATAAATATACTTTTCAAACCTTACCAGTGTTTCCGCTAGGGTCCTTTTTTTTGTTCCAGGATCCCATATGGTCTTTGGTTATTTCTCCCTAGTATCCTGTAGTCTGCCAGAGTTCCTCAGCCTTCCCTGTCTTTTAAGACTCTGACACCCTGAGAAATATTGATCAGGACTATCTGCTAACTTCTCACAATTAAACTAAGGTCATACATCCTTGACAGACACACCCCAAAAATGATGCAGGGGTGTTCTCAGTGCATCAAATCACAAGGTTTATGATGTTAATATGTCCTCTTACTGGTGATACTGGCCTTGATAAACTAAGAAAAGTCATTTCTACCCACTGTAGCAAACCAAAATAATTATAAATTACCAAACTGTGGAAAATAGTTTGGTAGTTTCTCAAAAAGTTAAACTCAGAGTTACCACATGAACCCAGCAATTCCACACCAAGAAAATTAAAAACATATGTTCATACAAAAACTTGTGCATTGATCCTCATTACATCATTATTTATAATAGTTAAATTATGGAAAAATTCAAAAGTCCATCAACTGATAAAAGAATAAACAAAATATGGTATATCCATATAGTGAAATCATATTCAGCCACTAAAAAGAATAAAATGCTGATATATACTATAACATAGGTGAGCCTTGAATACATTACACCATGTGAAAAAAGTCAGATACAAAAAGCCACATATCATTGTATGATTCCTTTTAGATGAAATGTCCAGAATAGACCAATCAAGAGACACAGTATATTAGTGGCTACCAAGGACTAGTGGAAGGGGGGAATGGGGAATTACCACTAATGGGCATGAGATTGATTTTTATGGATAATGAAAACATTCTAGAATTAGATAGCAGTGATGGTTGCACGGTACTGTGCATGTACTAAAAACCACTGAACTACTCAAAGAAATCATGGAGAAATACCTTGAGATTACCCAAAACCCTGTTTTTCTCCTCAAACCACACCATTAGGGGAATCCTTCTACAACAATAACCACTGTGGTGATGATCTAATGGCAATTTTCTACTTCCCTCCTTCATCACACATTAATTGAAATTTCACTGCATGAAAAATTGTCATTCATCTATTTAATATTTACTTATACTAGTATAGATTCATGGACATTTTTATTGTATTTTTTCCATTGCCATTTAGTGCCCTTGTACTCCCCGGCTCCCCCCACCCCCTCAAACACCACACTGTTGTTCATGTCCATGAGTCCTTTTTCCTTTTTTCCTCAATCCCTCCACCCCCTCCCCTCCCCTGCTAGACTCATAGATATTTAATTCTACAAGTTATAATTCAAGCTATAATTATTTATTTCGTTGTTCGAATTGTTTCAGCTTTGGCAATCTGGAACTCCTTCGGGTTGACTCTTGTGTTCCTTTAACAAGTCCCTTCCCCTCATCATTTTTTTTTCAGGTATTTCCTTACTTTCTGTTTCCACAAAATTGTTCTGAGTTCATCCTGTATTTTCCTTTCCCTGGCCTTCGAATCAACTACTTCTCAAAGAACCCTCGTGTCTTTTAGTGAAGAACAGTGTTGAAAAACCAAGATCGGAGTGCTAGATGTGCTCATTACTACTAAGCTGTCATTGCTTCTAGACTCTTTCAATGGACTGAGCTAAGATATTTATGTATGTGTATACATATACAATATGCATTTATACACATATATACTTCTCTATTTATTTGTCTGTATACCTATTAAAAACTAAGTTTATACTTATATCTCAGATCCCAATCTAACACCACAGAGTTCATCTGTCTTCCCCCTCTCCTTGTTTGTAAGTTCTTTCTCCAACAATGAGAAAGCTGCTCTTATTACCTACAACATATTTACTTTGTTGTTCAACTCTAATATACATGTAAACGAGTTTCAAATGCTAACCCATACTCCTAAGAGAAACACCTCTACCAAACTGGATTACAGCATGTACATAAGATTTTTGTGTTTGGTTTCACAGTACCTGTTCTAGTTTTATAACATCCAGTCAAGACACATTCCACAGACACTTAGGCTACTTCTTTCCTCCCCTCCCCCATTCAGTATAATTATGTTATTAATTTGTAATATTTGGTTCATTTATTGGTAGTGTCTGTATTCCATTTTGTGGTTCCCACTCCTCCACATCTTGGTTGGTTTAACTGTTTTTTCTGGAGGGCGTCTGAAGAGTATGTGAACTATTATTACAGTTCTAAGAGTCAGAGCTGCATGAAAAGAAAACTACTGTTGTTTTAAGCCAAATTTTGAAATGGTTTGTTTATTGTGGCAATTCATTCTAATGGTCCTGAAAGAAGGAAGTTAGAAGTGTCCAACATAAAAACAGTTCCTTTTAGTGTTAAAATGTCCTTTTATAAAATGAGATAATGATGATGATGGATGTGACTGTTTCTATGTTAAGGCCCTTCACTCAGTGAAGTAAAAAAGTTGGCCTCCGGTGCCCCAAATTTTCTTTTAAAGTTTTTTCTGGTCCATGAAACACCATAGTCTGGAAATCACCCATCTAAGGACATTTGAGAATTATTCCCATTGTACACTTTGCATGAGTAAGTTTTATGGCATATAAATTTTATCTCAATAAAGTTGTTTTAAAAAATAATTTCTTTAAAGATCCTTTTGAATCCCAAAACAGCAATTATCAGATGCAGTCCAAGGTGACAGCAAGTACTTCTGGGGGCCGGTTAAGAGAGCTAAACTCAGAGCCTAAACACAGCCCCAGAAGGACAGTTCTGGGCAGAGCAGGAAGAAGAAAATGGGCCTAGGAAGGCTGAGACCACGAAGCACCTGGTCAAGAGGAATCCCAGTATAAGGGCAGGTAAGAAATAGTGAACCAAGAGCCAAGAGCAAACAAATGCTCTGAGAGGCAGGCAAGCAAGAAAGGTAACTGAGGAAGGAAATCTGTTAGACCATAGGAAGTGATAAGGGTTAAGAAAAATGGCCACTCTAAACCATTCAAATTTTAAAATATAAAAGCCAAATAAAACATATCTATAAGTGAAATTCAGCCCACAGCCAATTTGTGACTGCTGGTAAAGTTTCACTTATTGACAGACTTGGTCTGATTCCGTTTTTGTCCCAGCTCATCCCAGTGTCCAGTGATTAAAAACTTTCCCCTTGAGGCTGTGGCCAGGTATTTCAGTTGTTAAGAGTATCATCCCATATGCCAAAGTTGTGGGTTTGATCCCCAGTCAGGGTACAAAGAAGAATCAACCAATGAACAAATAAATGCCTAAATAAGTGAAACAACAAATCAATGTTTCTCTCTCTCTCCCCTCGCAAATCACTAAAATTAAAAAAAAAAATTAAAAAAAAAAAAAAAAACAACTTGCCCCTCCAGGACTCACAGTGGCAGTGTCCTCCTCAGTTAGCACCCACAGCCTGACCACCCTGCTTCAGTGGAAACAGGGCCAACTAAGATGGATGCCACAGTGCTCTCAATTTTGCCTTAGCATCAGATGCCTCAGCAGTTATATGGCTTTGGGAGAGGAGAGACATATGAGGTGTCCTCTGTGGGCTCCTGCCTGGAAATCACCTCCTCCAGGGATATCTAGGCCCTTTCAAGTCACACCTGGACACAATGGCAGAAAATCAAGGAGTGCTCCGGCCATACAACCATGAGCCCTAGAAATCTGCTATCCACTCAGGTCTATCTTCAAGTGTCAGGTGAATTTAGCCAAATTCCTTTTTCTGCCTGACTCTTCAGGTCTTTCTTCACCAAATTAAAAGACTACGGTGTCTGCTTTCCCTAATGTGTTAGATTATTGGGAAGAACAAATAAGGAAACACTGTGTCAGTGCTCAGAAGAAGTGCTTCAGGAAATACAGCCTCAGAAAGTTAAATGTCAACCAGAATGAAACACAGACATTTTATTTATCAAGTCCTATAGGTATGTGTTAACAACAATAAAAATTCCCAATTATGCTGTGTTTCTGAAAAGCAGGGGCCAATTACTTGTGCCCATAGCTCAGGCTCAACACCAGGCACACAGCAGGCCTCCAGAAAGGCCAGCTTGAATGCCAGCCCCCTCCCACACCCCCCAGACCAGAAGGAATAGATGAAATATAGAATAGGAAGCAATGCCCTCACCTCACCGGGAGCCTCCAAGCTCCTAACCAGGGCTGGTCAGAGCTAAGACTTTATAGGCCTGGTTGCCATGACTACCAGAGCCCTCTCTGCCTGCTTTTTTATTCAATACCCCAAACAAGTCCTGGCAAGATCCCTGCTTCACACAAATGAGCATCTATACTGTCTCCAAGGCAGGACTTGAACCAAACCAGTAACAAAAAAAATGTGCACAAACCTCTCTAGGGTGTTGACTCTGAAGTAAAGCTTAATGTTATTATTTTTGAAGGAAAACACAAATGGAGATCTGTTTTTAAATAGCAAAACATACAGTCGTAGTGAACCAGTCTAGATCATAGTTAGTTGTACTTATGCATTTTCCAAAAGGACTAAAAAATGACAAAATGAGAAAAAAAATAAAAATATTCTCCAAACTGACCTTTCACTCTAATTCACAGAATTTAGAATCTGGGCAAGGTCTTAGCAGAGTACTCTGGCATTGCTTCCAAGCAAGAGTGGAACACTCTCACGTGCATTAAAGCCCCTCAGAACAAGGGATTCCACCATTTTCCTCAGGGAACAGCTACCCTAACAGTGCCCACCACTCTCTAGAACTAACCCCCCAAATCTGCTCTGCTGAGACCTAACCAACATCTCCTTCCCAGGCCTCAAGAACAGACAGCAGCTGGTCACCAACCTCTATATACCAAATGCACAAGATCAGTGCTCTTCAAAGACAAGTGCTAGCAATGCTACTTAGAAGATTTCCTGTATTATAGTCCAAGAGGCACTCTGTGAACAGCCATCAAGATGAAGACTCAAAGTAATCATATCGAGGTCACAATGAGCCTCTTTCCACAACTGGCTGGTCAACATTTAGTGAGGATTGGACAAGACGATGCTCTTTTCTAGGCATTCCTTCTACCACCCACTGCTTACTGCACACCCACTGAGGCTCACTTGCTGTGCTAAACGCTGGGAAGGGTACTACATGAACAAGACCAACTGCTGCCACTGAGCAGTACAAAGTAAAAGAGGGAGAGGGCCAGCAACATTTGGATTTCAGAGTCCAGAGAACATCTTTCAGGCAAGCAAAGAAGTGGGTACATTCAGGAGGTAATAAGTAACTCCATTTGAAGCATTTGGTGCTCAGCAAACAAAATAAGGAGACAAGAAGCAGGGAGATCAGTTGGAAAGCTATTATACTTGACCTAGTCAGACATAATAAAGCCTGAACCAGGGGAAACGGGTCAGGAATGGGAAGAATGAAACAACAGTATAGCATTTTAACCATAAAAACTAGAAATCCTATCATGGTTCTGTCAGTGGAGCACCAGACCTTTAAGTATGTGCAGCGACTTCTCCCATTAGCCCAGGGGACCTGTCAGAGCCCCAAATTTTAATAAAACCAGTAATGGAGTAATGGAGAACAGGGAAGAGGAGCAGAAGGGCTACTTTCACCCAGAGACCTACGATGGACATCCCACATCTGTTTCCTAGATCATTGATTTCCTCTGTTCCCCATTCTATCTCCACCTTTGATGTATCCTATGCCCCTAATTAACTTACAAGAACACCCAGTGAGGCTAATAGGTTCAGCACAGCCCCTTAATCAGAGTACTTGGGCTTTTACACCCATGTTAGGGATCTGGTTTTCAATAAATCTGTGGACTGCTGTGATCTACTCGTTCCTGCCATCTTTTATTTTTTTAGAAGATATGCTTCCCACTTACCATATACTCCTTCATCCCGACAAAATCTTGAATATACTCAGACTTCCATCTATTTTCAATTGTGCGTATGTGTATGTGTTAGGGGTGAAGAGACTGAGAAAAGTCGCAATGAAATTAGAAGAGAAAGAGAACTAACAAGAGACTAAGGGCCAGGCAGTCGGAAATAAACCACAGCACAGCCACAGCACTTCCAGCTCTCTAAACCCACTTAGGAATTGAGTCAAATAAAACTGCATTTAAAAAATTCTTCTCTGTTCCTCTCAGGCAGCAGATCTGGGTAAGAGGGAGCTAGAGGAAGCCCATAGTAGAGAGGGGTTTTAAGCCTCCAGAGTGTGTAAAATAAATAAAGTAAAATAAGATAAGGTAAGATAAAATAAAATAAAATAAAATAAAATAAAATAAAATAAAATACTCAGTGTAATTGGCATTAAACATGAGATACTGACAATAAACTTCACTTAATAATGATGGGAGAAAAACGGCAAATTGGAACCAAAGGAGTTAAATGCACTTATTTCCCAGGGGGTCAGGGACCTTAGCTCCACTATTGCTCATTTTCTGGAAAAGACTCTAGGCGACTCCAGAATGTCTGCATTTCCCACCCAGGCACAATTTCATTAGCAGCTCATTAGCAGGAGTGGCAACCATTTCTGACTCTTATTTTTCATAATATTTATTGGTTAATTGACAATTTGAACAGAGGTTGACTGAGAACCAAATGAAAGTGCTAAAACCACTCATTAGTCAAATTTAAAACACAAATATTGTATTCTAATCATACTTTTTGTTCTAATTTATTTTCCTCAAACAGAAGGCATAATTTAATAAGGGGGTTAAAAAAGCAAAGTGCCAAGATATTGTGCTTTAATTTTCATCCTTTTTCCCCACCCCATCAATACCCAGGGATCCTGACATCATAATTGGCTCTATTTATTCTCTTTTACAGCACCTGTTACAGCCATGGCCAAACATGGTCCAATGAATTATTTCAAAACAGTATCAGCTACTCCTGACCTCTATAATTTCCTCAATACCTGCTGCAAAAGCCCCTCAACTTGGATGCCACCTGCAGTAGAAAGAGGAAAATCTATAGGTATGAATGAAGCAAACTTCCTAGGACAGAATTTCTCTCTACATCAGCTGTAAAGTAGGGGATTCTTAAGTCTCTTTTGGGGCGCTTGGGATAGAATGCAAATCAGAGCGGGAAAAGAAGAAGATGCAGCAACAGAGAAGACAGTCAAAGAAAACAACTGGTCCTAAGTCTTTCCCCCTACCACCACTGTGGGAGAGCCTCCCTTAAACATAGGCAAGTTGGCCCTGGCCAGGGGTAGTTTAGTTGGTTGGAGCGTCACCTCCTACACCAGAAAGATTGTGGGTTTGATCCCTGGTTGGGGTGCATACAGGAGGCAACCAATCCATGTTTCTCTCTCACACTGATGTTTCTCTCTTCTTTTCTCTTCCTCTTTCTCTCCCCCTCCCCCTCAAATCAATAAACATATCCTCAGTGAAGATTTTTTTAAAAATAGGCTAGTTAAACAACAAAATGAGGTCAGTCACCTGAGCCTTCTTTCACCTATCAAAGTGTAAAGACGAGCCCAATTTACTGCCTCTTAGCTTAAACTTTCGGATCATCAGTATTAAGAGACCTACTAAGTAGTGCCATGCTTTGCTTCCCTCTCCTGCATTGCAGTTATAGCCTTTAGCATTTGAGTGACTTGGGCAGTTGTACCGTCTGGTGATGGAGGGCACAGGCTAAGGAAGACCCAGGTTCCAGGTCCAGTTCTACCACTTAAAAGCTCACAGACCTTGGGAAAATGACCTCTGTGGCCCACATACAGAAAGGGTGTCCGAGCACCCACTTCATAGAGCTCAGAGTTCACTGTGAGAAGTAAAAGATAATGCAGGTGAGATGCTTGGGATTGATTCCAGAAAGCTCTCAATATTGATGCTTGCCTGGTTCTTGCCTCTAACTCACTGAGTTTTCCCAGCTATACGACCATGATAGGTAGTGTCAGAATGAGTGTTAATAGGCTCTCAGTACATACCTGATTGAGTTCTGTAGAAAAGAAGTGAATACATAATTTTTGTAGAATTTTCATATCAGATGGCCTCATCAAGGCTGCAAAAAGTTCAATAACAATGAAGGCTTAGGGGCTTCGAAACCGAGAGGGTAGCAAATGAACTGGTTAAACTAGGCCTATACCTCCCTGAAAATACCCACTACAGCTTTACTTGGCTGGGACTATCAGCAGGCAAACCCATGTAAGATGGGGGGATCGGGGGAAGATCTCTTTCCCACTCCCTAAGACATCAGAACAGAAATCAGAGTCCATATTCAGCAGCATAACTTAGGTAAATGTGGGGAAGATTTAAATAAGAACAAATGCTAGCTAGCAACAAAGACGAAGGGTTTCAGGTTTCCTGATAACTTAATCACAGACTTAAGTCAGTTTTCCAGCAATGCACTATAAAGCTTCTAAAAGCAGGTGCCCTTCTCTGGCTTCCTGCTTCTCTGGAGGCTGTGCTAGCAGGTACCCACCCAAGCATAGGCTAGGAGGCCTGGATGTTTCAGGCCACTGAGCACAAGGTAGGTGCTCCAGCAAACCTGCTGATATGTATACTTCCAGCAAGCAGCCTGTTCCACACCCCTACCCCATCACCATAACAGCTGATACTGCCCTGACCTGGGTCTCCCCGCAGTGCTCCCAATCCTGAGCACCTAATGTGAACTCTGCAACTGTCACTTGATTATGCACACTCTACCTGCTATACATTCTCAAGTTCCCTACAGGGACTCAGGTGGTGCTTGAAGTTCTGGCCTTTGTTTTCCCTGCACCGCATGAGCGGACTCACTCCCTATTTCTGGTCTGGTTCCTTTGATAGAAACCACCTCCCAAAAAGCCTTCCCCAGGACACATTCTTTCCACTTCCCATTTCAAATTTACAAAATAAAAGGAAATCCCACAGAACTCCAGGGATACCAGCATCAGGAACTACAAGGGACCATAGGAGATCATGAGACCTAATCTCCACTGAAAAGATAAATGGGCTCTCCCTGTGCCAGGCCTCTGCCATTGCAGACAGGCAAAGCATCCCCAAGGACAACTCTGTTGGCACTTCCCTTCTTAAAAACCTTCAGTGGTTCTATGTTGCCCTCCAAAGTACCAATCCCCCTGCTGGTGTTCAAAGCCTACCTAATCTAATAAGGACCCTGGCCTGGTATTCTCTGTCTCATCTCCCCTAATCCACATTACCCCATGCTCTGGCCAAATGTACCCCATGCTTTCCTTGATCTTTGATATTGCCTCTTTGCTCCTCTTTGTTTGCTTTAAGCCTGTCAAATTCAAATCCATTTTTAAAGACATAGCTTGAATAATCCCTGCAATCTTATACATTGTCCTTTCTTCCAGTCTCCAGAGTATCTTGCTTATTCCTGTCTAATGACACTTCCTCCATTTATTTTCTCTTAGTCATTTGGGTTCTTACTACTCATTAAACAGACCTTTAATGACCACCTACAATATGCCAGGTTATAGGAAAATCGAGGATGAGACATGGCTTCTCTACTCTTAGGGAAACCACTAGCCTAGTGAGAGAAACAAATCCATAAAAATATACTTGGTCAAATTTTTCCCAGTAGGTTAAAGTCTTCGTGAAGTCAGGACATCTTTATATTCCTTATGTTTCTAAACAGAGTGCCTGGTACATAGAAGATGACCATTATGTATATGTTTCCAAACAAAGATGAGTGATTTTATGGGAAGAAAAGCAAACAATTTTCTCTTTCTGAAATGTGGAGCAGAGGAATGGATTACTACAAAGACAGTCTTTAATTTGGGGCCAGGGGAATATAAAATTTAATAAATACAACACGTATTTTTATTTTTTTACAACATGTATTTTTAAATGTTTAATTCCATAGTATTACCCCTCAACCCACAAAGAAAATGAAAGAGAGGTACAAAGACTAAGAATTGCACAGACAGAAACAGCAAGAGATTGAAACAGAATGGAAGAGAAACACAGCTTAGTTCTTAACTGTTAGTAAATCACCCACATCAGACTTCATTGTGGACTTCAGAGCATTATCACCTCTGATTACAGGCTCTGGTGGATGAACTATTGGTCATAGCTCTACAACTACTCTTATCATTAAACTTTCAAGTGCTCCCGAGTCCACGAAGCAGAAGCAAGAGAGAAATGGTGATTGGGAAGTCAACAATAAGAGCCAGGTCACCTGAGACCAGCTGGTGAAGACGCTGAAATTGTATGGGAAATATTTAAGTGTAAAATAACACTTTTCTGAGAAGGTCCATATCTTTCATCAGTTTCTTTAAAGAAGTCTGTAAACCACCCTCCAAACACATATATAAACATGCATACCTTGAAGAGAGGCTTTGAGCCAATAACTGGCAAGGCCACACAGCAACAGGCATTCTAGGACAGTGTAGGCACGGATATAAATTAGTGCAAAGCCTCTGGGCATCTGATAACATCTATTAAAACTGTAACTATCTTTTCCACTTGACCCAGAAGATTCCACTTCTAGAAATTTATCCAATAGAGACATTTGCAGAAGTGCACAATGATATACAAATAGAACATTCACTATAGAAGTTTAGTAATTATAAACAAGAGAAACAACAAACTGTCATATAATTCAGCATATCCCTTTCACGGAATGCAACAGTCTTCAACAAAAAGGAGGGAGACTGACATAAGAAGATGACTAAAGACTAAGCAAAAAGAACAAGTTGCAAATATATGATTTTATATTTCTTTTTAAAGACCATATATGTTAATGTGACAGCAGCTAGTTTTGCAGCTAGGTTTTTAATCTATCCAAATCCCCACATTAAAAAAGAAAAACAAAAAGACTCAGATAGCAAAGCCAAACCCATAAGCAACATTTATGTCAAAACTAAGAGAAAAGATACCTTCAAATCCCAAAACAGAAGCAGATGAAGACAAATCACCAAATGACATCAGATCTGCATGGTATTAGTCTCTGTATGGGCAGACACAGGAACCAAAAGGTGTCTGACAGACTTGAGAAAAGAAAAAGAAAATATTCACTAAACAGGGCTCCCCAACCTCCAGGCCACGGACTGGTACTGGTCTGTGGCCTGTTAGGGACCAGGCTGCACAGTAGGAGGTGAGCTTGAATGTAATGCACTTGAAAAGGTTGGGAACTGCTGCACTAAAAAACACAGTGGGCCACGCCCTGGCTGAGTACAGCTCAGTTAGTTAGAGCAGCATCCCGATATGCCCAGGTTGCAGGTTTGACTGCCCCAGTCAGGGCACATATAAGAATGCATAAATAATGAATGCATAAATAAGTGGAACAACAAATCGATGTTTCTTTCTCCCTTTCTCCTTTCTCCTCCTCCTTCCTCTCCCCCTCTCCCTCCCTCCTTCCCTCTAAAATCAATAAATAAAGAGTAAAGTCCTGGCCAGTGTGGATCAGTTGGTTGGAGCATCATCCCATATACTGAAATGTTGTGGGTTCGATTCCTGGTTAAGGCACATAACTAGGTTGCAGTTCAATCCCCAATTGGGGAGCCTACAAGAGGCAATCAATTGATGTTTCTCTGTTACATTAATGTTTCTCTCTCTTCCTCTCCCTCTTCCCAGCCCCACCCCACTTCCTCTCTCTCTAAAAGCAATGAAAAAATGTCCTTGGGTGAGGATAAAAAAAAATTTTAATAAAAAATAATTTAAAAAAACTACAGTGGGCCAATAGGAGAACCACAGTTGAACCTAGGAGGAATTTTTCCAGTACGAAAGTGGCCAAGCGCAGGAAGCCTGACATAAGTTCTCAAGGGGCTACACTACCCCACTGAATTCTAAAATATAATCAGTCAGTGCTCCCTATCAGGACTGAGTCCCACACTGAGAAGACACTTTTAGGTATGGAATCAAAATTGAGCAGAAATGGAAAAATGATGATAAAGGAAAGAAAAGGCCCAGATACAAACTGGGGGAGAAAATAGTGCCAGGAAACCTCACAGAGCAAGCTGCCAGGTTTTCAAACTATTGAAAACAACAGGAGAGGAAGCACTATAAATTTAGAAAAGGTAATTAAAGCCACATTTCTTTCTAAAAGTTTTTTAAAAATCTAATTTCACATAAAAATGAGCAACAGAAGAGTACTGAGGCCAAATCCTATAAAGTTATTATAAGAAAGAAAAAAAAGGATAAGGAAAAGAGTAACATCCCTACAGATAATACAAGCAAGCCAGACATAGCCATTCTAAATGAGCTGAATATATTTTTTAAATGATATAAGCTATTCAAGAACAAAAATAAGAAATGAAGTACCAGAACTCAAGGAAAAATTAGAATTAGAAAAACAAATAATCACAACAGAAAATGCCTTAAGATACATAGAAGGTAAAAGGAAAACATGAAAAATCAAAACGAAATAAAGAAAAAAAAAAGTAGAATTTGTCAGAAACTGATAAACAATGAAGAGAGACAAAGAAGATCCAATATTAGATAAAGGAAGTCCAAACAAGGGAAGAGAACAAATACCAAAAAGCATAATTCAAAGAAAATTTCATAAAGTAAAAAGATAGTTTTAAAAAACTGTGTATTGAAAGAATATACTATGTACCTGTGTACCAGGAATATCCAACAGCAAGACATATTCTAGTAAAATTACTGGCTTTTATGGGAAAAGAAAAGATTAGTTGGGCCTCTAAGCACAAACAGCAAATGACTTATAAAATAAAGAAAATGAGATGGTCATCATCGAGGTGCGAGTGGAGTCCTCATGAATGGGGTTCATGACCTTATAAAAGAGACGTCAGACAGCTCTCCTCACCAGACAATCTTCTGGGGCCTTGGTCTTGAATTTCCCAGCTTCCAGGAGTGTGAAAAATAAATTTCTGCTGTTAATAAGCAACCTAGTCTTTTATTGTGTTATAAAAGCCCACACAGATTGAGACAATGCTAAATGCCCAAAATGACTGAAAAGTACGTATCAGCAATCAGAGCTTGTGAGCATTATCCACATAAACCTCTGAAAGGAGAGTGGCCAGCCCCACCTAGACAGGTTCACTGCAGTTGTCCGCCTGGAGGCAGATGTATGAAAACATGACTTTTAAAAAAGTTTTCCATCCTCTGGAACTTTGTTCTTCCTCTGCAACACGAGGGACAGAACAAGGACATCAGTACAAACTGCTCTACAGACTACAAGCAATACACCAAGGACTTTTCTGAGTGTGTGGCAGCCACCCAGAGGCATGAAAATCATATGTGTGCGTAGTTTTCATGTCCACTCCTACTAACTATACAAAACTAAAAATAGTTCCCTAAAAATCAACTACTGCGGGACGCCCTAAGCACTCCCCACCACTTCCCCTGGCTCTGCAGACATCAATAATGAGCACATTACAGGGAATAAAACACAATCATAAGATAATGCTACATAAACACTAGTGCATTTATGGGAAATAAATGTTGAGGTAAAGCAGGAAAACTGTTTATTTTCCATGATCTTGGGTTTCAATGCTCCATTATGCTGAATTGATTTTTAATTTTTACAAATCACTAAAATATTTCACATCATCATTTTGGACAGCTATGGCTGGCACAGTGACAGAACCTATAATGATCTTCCACAGACATCTGGACTTCACAATTTCCTTTATTATAAGGTTCCATTTTCCCAGGACAAAGGCAGAGTGGGGCATAGAGAACTGGTTAAGTTGTGATTCCCAACAGAACTTGCCACAAGCAGGCCCATCTATTCTCTTGGCCTCTTGACACCCCCAGGTCTTTCCAAGGACCCTAATGTCCTCTCATTCAGTCCCTTCTGAAAGTGACATAAAAGAAGCAACTATTTTGCAGCTTTATTCTTTTAATCTTGGTCAGCCAGATTTTTCCAGACATCAGTTTATTTCACTTTGTAATATATTAGACAAAACAACAGTACCAGAGTCAGCTCCAAGGCAGCAACTCTCTCTCAAGGGTTCTGCTGACATTTATAAACTGATCCTATTTCTTTCTTGTGTTTTATGTTATCAGCTAAACCTGTCAACTTAAATTATTGCCTTGTAACCAAATCAGAGTTATCTATTACTCTGGTATGTGTACATTTCTGAAGCTTTGTACCTATATCAAGTTTTGCAAGGGTAGGAAACAAGTCATAAATAAACAAATGGAAAAGAGAATATGTTACCATTACTTTAGCAACAGAAGCTAAAAGTCAAATGCATTATTACATGGCAAGCCACTAAAATGGCTGAATATATAGACCTTGGGAACAGCAAAAGCTTGATACTGATACAGTCATTTGCACACTGCCCCATCCGGCAATCAATCTCTGAGCTGTGGTAGCTCAGCACATCTCCATTTAGAAGACTAAATGATTGTTCCTAGGGTCTGTGACAGGTGGGTGGACATCTGAAAAAATGGGGACATGATGTCAAAAAGGTCAGATTTATAGCCATTCTGTTTTTTCACCAGCACAGTGACTAAGAAGCCAATTTCCCTTCAATTGGTATGGCTAAACAGTCACTCTTATTCAAAGACCATTGTGACCCAAATTGAGCAATAAAACAGACCCCAGAAAGAAATTTAAAAAGCAGATCCTTTCTCGGGGCTAATTCTGGTTCTTTAGCCAACCTTTCCTCCTCCACAACTTATAAACAATTTTTTTTCTGGGATTTCATCTTGCTAAATACCTGATACCTTTCTTTATGAACAAAACACATAACTCCTTGTTTCCAAAACAAGTAAGTTACTTCAAAACTACAAAAAGTATAAAACTGTGACATATATTTCAATTTCCCCCAAGTTTCTATTATCCAATACACAAGACTTCCTCATTATTTCACACCTTTACATATTTTGCATATCTCCTCATAAGCATCAGTTAAATGTTCTCCATGACTTTCAATTACAAGCTCACAGTGGCCAGGGACAGGGATTTTTAAACTTGAGTATACACTTCCCAGCATGGCAGCATGTCCCAGAAAAACCAGCAGCTGACTACAGGCTCAATGGAATGAGCAGGGCATTGTATGATCTACAGAGAGATGCTGAGACTTAAAAAAAAAATGATCACCTAAGAAACCGCCCGTCAAATGGGACTGGTGTTTCTCTAAGCTCTTATCAGCTTTCATAACTGAAATCCTAACAGGCCTAAATCTAGGAAAAGAGGTGAGAGTCCCAACTACAACAAAACTCCATTTCCCCAAACTGTTATTGTCTAGATTGTGATTCTAATCTAATGATCTTTGTAATTCTCTCTGGGAATTTGTTTAATCTCCCTTAAGTTTTCCTAACAGCTACCATCATATCTCCTGAGCTCCAAGCTGAGGCCTCACCATACATCACAGGAACTTTCCCAACAGCCTCCTCTCTGAATAATTCTGCACTCAACCTTAAAGGGCAGAGCAGGTGGGCACAGCCCTTTGCAGAGGCACCAAAACAGTCACTGAGGTGCTGGGATTTGAGAGCTATCAGGGAGACACTGCAATCCCACAAACTCCCAAAATCTTGCCAATCAAATCTCACAGTTAGAGAGTCATCTCTGTGACTCAAACCTTCAGTTTATCCTACTACAAATCCTACACTTTAGTGCTTTCTAAGAGGACAGGATTACAAGATAGGAGGAATGGTGTATGTTAAGTGTGCCTTCCACTGTCCTCATTCCCTCTAACTCCCCAGACAAACTAAAACACAGAGCAAGGAGGCACATATCCGGATCTGGGATTTGGAAAGATTTTGTATGGTCCAGTGACCTTCAGTACAGCATAGCTGTCTCTCTAGAGTCACTTATGCAATATGGCTTTATTTCTCCATGTAGAATCTCACGTTCACATTTCTGGGTGCATAACAAACAATATTTGTTTACACTCTTGTGTCTCTAATATTTGGCTAATCTCACCTTGCCTGAAAACAATTACAAAAAATTATAGGAGGCAAAATTATAATTGACAAAAAGTTTCCCAGTCTCTCAACACACACACACAAGTTCATTTCTGGAGTTATCTCAACTCTTCTGGAACCCTGAGGGCTTAATTTTCACACTATGGGTCCTGAAAGCCAAAGATCTTCCCAACTAAGCCTCCAGATTTTACCAGACCTATTTTCTCCACGTCTCCTGCTAGCGAGAGTCAGACAGGAAAAGGCAAGATCCAGCCTGCAGAAGCCACTACATGATCAGATACAGCTTCTCTAAGAAGCTTAGCCTCAAACCCTGCATGTCAACTCCGCATCATTTCCAGTGGTTGCAGAACCACCACCACATGGCACACATATAAAATTCCAGGCAAGAAGAGGCAGAGAAGCTGGCTTTGTTGCCAATAACTTTAGCTAGCAGTATCTAGCACTCTTCATTTGATGACTTTAAATTAATAAAGCAGCAAAATAATAACAACCATCAAGCAGCAATTTAATAGATATGTAGAAGAGGAGATTCTGTTTCCACATTAGCCATCAATTAAGGCAAACTAGCATCAGCCATCCACTTTTTAGATCGGCAATGTCCAATAGAATATTCTGTGATGATAGAAATGCTGTAAGTTCATGCTGTCCACCAAAGTCCCAGTCACACATGGCTATTGAGCAACTGAGATGTGACTAATGAAACTAAGGAACTCAACTTAAAATTTGGTTTAATTTTAATTAATTTAAATTTAAATGGTCACAAATGGCTAGTGACTACCATATTAAACAGCATACAGTATTTTCATTTCACAAATGGCACATCCCTGAAGTCCTATGAGGGCTGGGTCAAACATCAGATGGAAAAAGGCTTTGAGAGGCGTGATGGGCAGCACAAACATAAACCGGAATCCTGAGACCTTGCAGCAGAGGCCCCTCTAAGGGACTGAAATCTGGTTTATAGCATAGAGTATCTCCTGCCAGTTCCAATTCAGGAGAACCTGAGCCAAGGAGTAAACAAGAGCAGTGGCTCTCCAGAGGAGTCAAATAGGAGGCCAGGGATCCATTAGTACTATATCTCTTCTAAGGACAAGAATTATGGGTAATTCCCCTCTCTTCAGAGCTAATTGTTAAAACAGGTACTTACTCCACGAAACAAAAATGCTCAAGGGCCATCTCCATAATTGAAAGGAAGGCTGAGCGTAATTGAATGCAAACATAAACAGTGGATAAAAACAAGTACAGAATACCATGCCCTCCCAAACAATTCAGATATCCCTTACAAAGATGGAGGGGAGTGGGATAGAAAATAACTTACTAACAAGGAGCAAAGTAATAATGCACTGCCCTGGATTTCTTTAGTTCAGGTAGTGGCAAAAAGAACTAAATGGAAAATTAAACTCTGCTGAACAGCTTCTTAAGAGACCAGTGGAAACCAAAATGTTCAATGAAGCAAGAAAACCAATTCATAACCAATTTTAGTCATATAGAGCCTTGTGGTTTTCCTCCACTTCTGAGGTCTGAAGGAATCATCTCCATTAGCAAATGTGCACTGGCTACACCAACATTTTTCAATGACTTTTTTCTTCCTTGCACCAACCTCAAAGTCCCAAGAAGAGAAAAACCAAAGAGAACAGATAAGAAAATCTGGGGGATCTACTTTCTCTCATGCAGCTGCAACTAACATCCCTGAGCAAGTCTCCTAGGCCTATATTTATACTTCTGATCGCAAAAGAATCTGTTATGTAACTGAAGGCTACCATTTCCAATAGGGGGTTGAGGCATGTTGTTACACTTGGCAGTGGATTGTGAATGATGGATTTGTCTCCAAATAAAGCTATACATAAACACAAAACTTGCTGGATACAGATTTTACCACCCATTGGACACACTAATGGAAATAGTTAAACAATTCATTAGGTTTTTCATTAAAAAGTCAACATGTGTCCATCCATTCTCACATTGCCACAATGCATACAATATGAACACAAATAGATCATTCTAGATGAAAAGCTGTGGGCTAAGGTTGTCTTGAAAAATAAAAATACTGACTAGCTTGAATGTGTCAAGTCCTGACCAGAGTTTTCAATTTTAATCTGACTACTGTTCAAGTCCCTGTCAAAACCAGCCTGAGAGAGCAGACATCTGAGGAAGGCAATCTAAAAGACAGGCTCTTTCTCCATTCTGCTCAGTGCATTCTATATTACAGTCCACTTAAAACAAAATAATGCTTACTGGATTTGTCCCCTACAAAACAGATGTATTCAACCCTGCTTCCTTTAACCTCAGATTTTGTTCAGGGTCTATATAAAGACCAAAGTGAAAAAATTTTTTTCTACATTTTCAGAAAAAAGTCTTGTTAAAGATATTGTCCATCACATGGTTTAATGTCTATTGTAAAAATGCTTTTGTTGACTTCCAGCCAAGAAGGTGGCATAGGTAGACACACTTTGCTTCCTCGTATAACCAAAAGAAGGACAACAACCAATTTAAAAACAAAAAACAAGGGGAACTGCCAGAAAATCAAACTGTATGGAAGTCCGACAACCAAGAAGTTAAAGAAGAAACATTCAACCAGACTGGTAGGAGGGGTGGAGATGGGCAGCCAGGGAGGAGAGGACTCTCAGCAAGGCAGCGGCTGGTGGAGCGGGAAGTCCCACATTTGCATGCGGATAAACTGAGAGGACCAACTGGGGAGTGAGACAGACCACACAAGCCAGGGTTCCGGCGTGGGAAAATAAAGCCTTACAACAAACTCACAACTATCAACAACTGAACCTAAAAAACAAAAAGAAACTAAGTAAACAACTATAACAGAAAGAGAATCACAGAAATGGAGGTCACATGGAAAGTTATCAGCAGGGAGGGGGCAGGGGAAGAATAGGGGAAAAGGTACAGGGAATAAGAAACATGATTGGTAGGTACAAAAAGACAGGAGGAGGTTAAGAATAGTATAGCAAATGGAGAAGCCAGAGAACTTGTATGGAGGTCCCATGGACATGAACTAAGGTGGCGAGGGTGCTGGAAGTCGGAGGGTGCAGGGCAAGAAAGATAAAGGGGAGAAAAAAATGGGACAACTGTAATAGCATAATCAATAAAATATACTTTAAAATGCTTTTATATCTGTTCTAGTAGCAGGAAAAAAGTTTATTTCTCAGCAGACAATCAATATAATTAATGGCCATTTTATTAGATAATAATTATGTGATTCATTATATTTCTCCTTTTTTTTAACTGCCAAAACATTCAAAATTACATTTAATGTTTAGGTCCTGTAACCAAAGTAGCTAAGGTGGTTATTACATTTGTTTTCCTCCATCCTACACCCATAGGAAGTTTAAATAAATTTTAACATATGTTAAACAGTCTTCTATACATATATATTTTTTACTAAAAACTACTTTAAGACCTTTTAATTAGCAGTCAGCTTCATAAAAGTTGTACTACCACAATATGAACATCACATTATCAATGTTATCACAATATGGTATCAATGATAGTTCACTTCATAAATTCCAGTCCTAAGACAGATATTTAAGAGATAAAGTGAGTACGGGCAGAGCAATAGGAAGAAAGGCATGCAAAAGGGCACAATATCCCTGAGGAACAATGGGAGTAGGGCAATGTCCTCTCAGAAAGTTGGACTACAATATAAATTCTAAATGGGGCAAATATTACTTTTTACAGATAAGAAAATAGATGACAAAGACCTCAAGTAACTTGACCTAGCCCTTGGCTCTCTCCACTATACCACACTGTTGTGCCATGAGCCACTGCTACAAAGAGAGCCTTCACAGATCATGTGGATGGGTAGAAAGACCAGAGAAGACAGCCCTTGGGTGACAGAGGCTACACCTGCTAAAAAATTAGATCATCTCAAGCATTCTCAATGAAGCTTAGTAAATATGTACACAGTAAATCATAAGACTTCTAACCTTTAAGGGAGTAAGAGGAAATAAGGCAGAAAAGAAGAAACTAGCAGTTAGCAATCACCAATTGGTGCTAGGCACTGGAATAGCTGCCATACATGTCTTATTTCATTTTCACAACAATCCTTCTCTTTCAAATCTCTGATTTGATCTTCTGCTTCATCTATTCCTCTGCCAATACCCTGTAATGTATTCTTCATTTCTGACTGGTTCTTTTTTTGTATTTTCTAGTTCCATTTTTATGTTTCCTATCTCTTTGTTGATGTTCTCACTAAGTTCACCTACTCTTCCCCTAAGTTCATTGAGCATCCTTAAACCACTGTTTGGAACTCTGCATCTGGTAGATGGTGCTTGTCTCCATTTTGTTTACTTCTATTTTAGGAATTTTATTCTGTTCTTTCATTTGGGACATGTTTCTTTGTCTCCTCATTTTGGCAGCCTCCCTGCATTGGTTTCTATGTATTAGATAGAGCTGCTACATCTCCTGGACTTGGTAGGGTGCCCTTATGCAGTAGACGTTCTGTAGGGTCGAGTGACACAACCTCCCTGATCACCTGAGCTGGGCACTCCAGGTGCATACACCATGTGGGCTGTGTACCCCCTTTCTGTTGTACTTGAGTCTTGAATGCTGTCAGCACATGGAAGGGATTTACTCCCAGGCCAATCAGCTGCAAGGACTGTCTACAACCACTTCGGAGGACCAGATGTCTAGGGGTCCACCCCATGGAGCAGAACTTACTTCAGCAGGGCTCTGGTGCCCACTGTGCTTGCCCCTTGAGTGTATATCTTGTGGAGGTGGCCCTGGAGCCTCCCAGGATGTGCAAACCAAGGTCAGCCACCACCTGTGTCCTGCCCAGGACCACCCAGCATGTGCTACAAAGTGATCTGCAGATGGCTGTTACTTGTGCTGGGCTTGGAGATGCTGTGAACCAAAGTCGTCTGCTGCTAGTGCTGGACCTAGAGTCACTTAGTGAGAGATATCGGGCATGCAAAGGCCAGATGCTGCTTGTCTGAGAGATTTTAGGAAAATCTGAAGCATGAGCCCAGATAGGCCATTCATATGGAAAAGTTACTGGAAATGGCTTGAGTGCGCCCACAAGTTGCATGGCACAGTGTGTCAGGAAATCACCAGGACAGGGCAAAGAGTGTGAGCCAAGTTGATGGAGAACTCAGATATGGCTCCCAACTGCTAGCTCTGGCAGGGGAGGGCTCAGCAAAGGAACAATGGCCTCTGCCAGCACTTCCATCTGGGAGAAAGCTGCCCCTCCAGCTCTTACCCTGATGCTAGACAATTCACTTCCTCCCTGTATGTCCCTGATGCCTTTTCAGTTGCTGTCCCAGCACTGGAGCTTAGAGCAAGTGAGTTTAAGTAAGTCCATGTGCAGGCCCATTAAAAGGAACACCTGGGACTCCAGAAGCCCTCCATCTCCCTTAACCACAATTCCTACTGATTTTTACATACAGAAATTACGGTGTCTTCTCTTCTTGGAACTGGAATCCTGGGCTGAGGGGTCTGATGTGGGGGGCTGTGACCCCTCATTCTTCAAGGGAGACCTCTGCAGCCAAATGTCCTCCCTGATTTTTAACCACCACAAGTGGGTGTTGGACCAGCCTGTTCTGCATTTCTACCCCTCCTACCAGTATCAATGTGGCTTCTGCTTAATATCCTTAGTTGTAGGACATCTGCTAGATTCCCAAGGGTTCTGAATGATTGTTGTTCTGTAATTTAGTTGTAATTTTGATGTGGTTGTGGGAGGATTCCAGTACCACATTCACCTATGCTATCATCTTGACCAAACTTCCAACCATTATGTTTTAAAAATCAAATATTACAGAAATATATAATCATCCTATCATACCTAGAATTATCACTTTTCTTCAAAAATAATAATAAAACAGTTTTCCAATTTTTTCCTCTATATACATTCATATATATTTATTACTAATAATTATTTCAAGAATGGAATCATACCATATTTTGCTGTACAGCATGGTTTTTTATCATCTAGCAGTATGCCTTCAATATCACTCCATGTCAGAGACTTCCGGCCAAGATGGAGGCACAGGTAGACACACTGTGCCTCCTCGCACAACCAAAAGAAGGACAACAACAAATTTTAAAATAAAAAATAACCAGAACTGACAGAAAATCGAACTGTATGGAAGTCTGACAACCAAGGAGTTAAAGGAGAAACATTCATCTAGATCAGTAGGAGGGGTGGAGACAGGCAGCCGGGCGGCGAGGACTCGCGGCAAGGCAGCAGCTGGAGGGCAAGATGACTGCTGACAGACCAGGCCATCCCACACCCACGTGCAGATAAACTGGGAGGAACAACTGGGTAGTGAGACCACACAACCCAGAGTTCCAGCGTGGGGAAATAAAGCCTCAAAGCCTCTGATTGAAAACTACTGTGGGGGTTGAGGCAGCGGGAGAAACTCCCAGCCCCACAGGAAAGTTTGTTGGAGAGACCCACAGGGTCCTAGAACAGACACAAGTCCACCCACCCAGGAATCAGCACCAGAAGGGCCCAATTTGACTGTGGGTAGCGTGGGGAAAGTCACTGAAAATCAGCAAAGAGCGGAGCAAGCAGTATTGTTCCCTCTCCGACCCCTCCTCCACAAACAGTGTCACAGTGCAGCGATGTGGCTGCCCAACCTGGGTGAACACCTAAGACTCCACCCCTTACTACGTAACAGGCGTGTCAAGACAACAAAAATGGCCTAAATGAAAGAACAGATCAAAGCTCCAGAAAAAATACAACTAAGTGACCAAGAGATAGCCAACCTATCAGATGCACAGTTCTAAACACTGGTTATCAGGATGGTCACAGAATTGGTTGAATTTGGTCACAAATTAGATGAAGAAATGAAGACTATGCTAAGTGAGATAAAGGAAAATGTACAGGGAACCAACAGTGATGGGAAGAAAACCAGGACTCAAATCAATGGTGTGGGCCAGAAGAAAGAAAGAAACATTCAACCAGAACAGAATGAAGAAACAAGAATTCAAAAAAATGAGCAGAGGCTTAGGAACCTCCAGGATGTCATTAAACGTTCCAACATCCGAATCATAGGGATGCCAGAAGGAGAACAGGAAGAGCAAGAAACTGAAAACTTATTTGAAAAAATAATGAAGGAGAACTTCCCCAATCTACCAAAGGAAATAAACTTCCAGGGAGTCCAGGAAGCTCAGAGAGTCCCAAAGAAGTTGGACCCAAGGAGGAACACACCAAGGCACATCATAATTACATTACCCAAGATGAAAGATAAAGAGAGAATCTTAAAAGTGGCAAGAGAAAAGGAGACAGTAAGCTACAAAGGAGTGCCCATAAGACTGTCAGCTGATTTCTCAAAAGAAACCTTGCAGGTAAGAAGGGGCTGGCAAGAAGTATTCCAAGTCATGAAAGGCAAGGTCCTACATCCAAGATTACTCTATCCAGCAAAGCTATCATTTAGAATGGAAGGGCAGATAAAGTGCTTCCCAGATAAAGTCAAGTTCAAGGAGTTCATCATCACCAAGCCCTTATTATATGAAATGTTAAAGAGACTTATCTAAGAAAAAGAAGATCAAAAATATGAACAGTAAAATGACAACAAACTCACAGTTATTAACAAGTGAACCTAAAACTAAAACAAAAACAAACTAAGCAAACAACTAGAACAGGAACCGAATCATAGAAGTGGAGATCACACAGAGGGTTATCATCAGGGGAGTGGGTGGGGAGAGAGTGGGGAAAGGTACAGGGAATAAGAAGCATAAATGGTAGGTAGAAGATAGACAGGGGGAGGTTAAGAATAGTATAGGAAATGTAGAAGCCAAAGAACTTATATGTATGACCCATGGATATGAACTAAAGAGGGGGAATGTGGGTGGGAAGGGGTATGCAAGGCGGAGGGGAATAAAGGGGGGGGGGAGAATGGGACAACTGTAATGGCATAATCAATAAAATATATTTTTAAAAAATCACTCCATGTCAGCACATGTACATCTACCTCATTTCTCAACAGTATCATAGTATTCTACTGCAGTGAATATAAGTCAATATAATTTTAACAGATAGGAATTATGTAGGCCAGGGGGCAAGAGAGTAGAGAAACAGAGAATGGTAAAGAAGCTTCAGGACAAAAAGTAACATAAACAAAGGCAGGAAAGAAAGTAAGTCCAGGACACATCAAGGAAATGTAAGCTGTCCCATGGCTAGAAAATAAGGTGAGTGTGTATAGGATCATGGGAGATAAGGAGGAAAGAGAGAGGTTGTGGGGCCTCACAAATGAGGTTGAGAAATTGGAACTTAACTCTCTAGGTAACGGGGAAGCATTTTGGTTTCTTCAGGGGAAAATCATATTACAATAAGAACAGTAGTTAGACCAATTCAGTGGCCAATACAATGTATACAATGCACTGGGAGGCAGACATACCTGGAGTTGGGGAAACTGGGAAAAGAGCCATAGCTCAGTAAGAAGTCAGGGCGGGAATGAGATGGAGCAGTGAGAATGAAAATAAATACTGGGACATGGTAAAGCAAGGTGACTGATGAAACTGGACTGGGGGAAAAAAAAGGGAGAGAGATGCCAAAGTTTCAAGATGAGGTAACTCGGAGAATGATAATGCCACAGTTAAATGGGAAGAAGAATAGGCTTTGAAGAAAATGACCTTGGGTTTGGTTTAAAAGAACATGTAGCACCAGTGGGACAGGTGGATAAATATCAGGCAGCTGAAAATATGGGTTAGGGACTCAGGGGTGAGGTTGAGGCTGGCAACACAGGCTCAGGAGTCAACTGCATGGCAGTAAGGGCTGGATCCATGAGGCAGAAAGCTGAGAGAGAAAAAATAATATTTATGACATAACAACATAAAGCTGAGAGGTAGGAGGGAGAAAAGGAGTCAGAGAAGAGGTAAAGAATGGACTCCAATGAAAAAACAAATGTAGAAGCAATATCCCAAGTTTAACTTCTACATAAATAAGAATTACTAAAAATAATAACAAAGTATTATATTTATAGGCTTTCTTCCTTCTCCCCTCTCCCAGCTCCAACTCCACTCGTAGGGCTAGCAATCAGACATGAACACCAGCCCAGATCCCAGGACTCTATCTTCCACCCACTAGCCATCTCTTCATTCCTAATCCAACATCTTACTATGGTCCCACCTCTTTCCATGAGGTCCATGCTGTGTTGGGGACATGAGGCCATACGGACAAAGAGAGACTCTAAGAACCAATATGGAGCTGATGGGCCACAAGCCTGGGTCCCTGAGGTAAAACAACAGCTTACAGGAACTGGGGGGCAATCAATGAACCAAAGTGGGTAATATTGGTTTAAGTTCTTGGGGGCAGGGGACTGTAAGGCTATGGGAGGGAGCTTCCAGAAATAGGAAAAGGCTACAGAGCTCTCAAACAATAGGGAGGGGGAAAGCCTCTTCAGAGTAAAAGTTGCCACACCATCTCCCCCATGTCCAAAATGGCTACATGTGGCAAGTGTCCAGCCACCCATCCACTTCCAGGTGCCCACTCTCTTTTTCTATAACAAGGCAGCTGGGGCAGTTAGCACCCATGGTTACCACAACTGGAGAACCTCCCTACCCTTCCTGGACCAGTGCACCTCTGCTCTAGACTCTATCTTCACCCTCTCTTTCTATTCCGAGCTATTATTAAGCCTGTCAAGCTGCTACCTCTGGAGTACAGGCTCATCCGAAAAGATGACATAGAATTCTAACCCTCTGCTTCCTGCTGCTGCTCTGCCCACAGTGGTTCTTTCATTCACTCATTCAGCAAACACTTGCTGACTACTGACTAGGTGCCCTTTCCTTTTTGTCATTTCTCTGAAAAAGAACAGTAAATTCAAAAACATCATGAAACATTTTCAAAATCCAAACCACTCCTCATCAGTTGATTAAGAATAAAGCCTTTCTAATAAATGGGCTTACTCCCCATGGGAACACATGCTCATGTCCTCAAATGCTAGGGCTCAGTTCATTATACCTGAGCAATAGAGTGTAACTTCCTGTGCCAACTTCACCAGCCCACCTAGCTCCTGTCCATCAACTCAGCTTTGAAGAACAACTTCCGGGACAATGATGAGAAAAGTAGTCCTGAAAAAGTACAAGTATGCTATCCACATGCCTCAACTTCAAGCTTTTCCAGCTAAGCTTCCAGCTCCACTGCCTATACTGTGGCAGATATGCCCAGATCCTCCCTTCAAGGGAAGGTTTGCTCCAGTCAGCAGGCAATCTACAGTGTCAGTCCCTTCAGGATCTGTCTCTCCTGCAGAGTGCTACTTTAATCAAGGCTGTGACCTTTGGGAATAAGCCTGTAACTATGACTGAACCAGGCATGGGTATAAAAACCTAACCATTTTGGCCTAATGTAGGATGATCTGAAGGACAATACTCAGTGCCCATGGCTTTGTTGAGCTTGCATCACAGTTTGACTTCCTCTGTCCAATCTTGCTTCTTCCTCCTTTCTTCCATATGTGTTGATCCCTAATAAATATTAGCCTATATCTCAGTTTCTGCTTCAAGAGAACCCAACTAAGGACTTTTCAGACTTGTGAAGCTGCTACACGTTGGGGGCCCTACTTGTGGCAGGACCCCAAGCTCTCATATAGCTAGACCACTGTCCTGGAGGAAGCAGAAAACAAAAAATATTCCCTCTGTGACTATGAAACATTTGGAGGATTTCTCCCAAAATATCTTTTGTGAACTGAAATAAAAAGCAAGCAAAGATCAAAGCATCTAGTACTACCCACCAATCATAACCACATTTCTCTAGCTAGCATGCTCTACCCTTCTACTCAATTGGTAGTTCAGATAATATATCCTCACAGAAACCTCTGACTCCCCACTCTTAGTGGAGGCCTGGCCTTCTACACCATAGAGCACACAGGAGCTATCAGATGGGGTCTCCCCAACTTCTCACTTCCAAATGTATGGGGTCCACCTTATTTTTTAACCACCCTCTCTCCTGAATCTTCCACCTGTCCCTGTGTACCAGACCATCAACATTTACACATACCCTCTAGTTTCTTCAACATGGAAGAACTTTGAAAACATTATGCTAAGTGAAAGAAACCAAGCATAAAAAAGTCACATATTGTATGACTCCATTTATATGAAATATCCAGAATAGCTAATCCATAAAGACATAAAAGAGTTTGGTGGTTGCCAAGGGATAGGAAGAGGAAGTAATGGGGAATAACCCCTTAATAGGTACGGGGTTTCCCTTTGGGGTGATAAAATTGTTTTGGATCTAGAGGTGGTGATTGCAAATGTACTAAATGCCATTGAATTGCTCACTTTAAAACAATTAACTTTATCATTGGAAAATATGTTAAGGGTTTGATCTCCAAAATATATAAAGAACTCACATGACTCCACTCCAGGAAGACAAAAAAAGTAAAAATTAAAAAATGGGAGCCGGCCAAGATGGAGGCATAGGTAGACACATTGTGCCTCCTCGTACAACCAAAAGAAGGACAACAAATTTTAAAACAAAAAACAACCAGAACTGACAGAAAATCGAACTGTATGGAAGTCCGACAACCAAGGAGCTAAAGGGGAAACTTTCATCCAGTCCGGTAGGAGGGGCGAGACGGCCGGAGAGGACTCGCGCAGGGCGGCGGCTGGCGGACCGGGGAAAGGCAAGGCTGGCCGGGAGAGTTGGCGGCTGCAGACCAGGGAAGGGCGCAGAAAGCGGGAGAGTTGGCGGCTGCGGACTGGGAGTCCCACTCCCTTGTGTGGATAAACCAGGAGGAACAACTGGGGAGAGAGACAGACCCCGCAACCCAGAGTTCCAGCGCGGGGAAACAAAGCCTCGGAGCCTCTGATTGAAAGCTCCAGTGGGGGCGGAGGCGGTGGCACTCCCAGACTCACAGGAGAGCTCATTGGAGAGACCCACAGGGTCCTAGAGCATACATAAGCCCTCCTACCCGGGAAGCAGCACCAGAATCAGCACCAAAGGGCCCAATTGGAGTGGGTCACGTAGGAAATCACTGCAAATCTGCAGAGAACGGAGCAAGCGCCATTGTTCCCTCTCAGACCCCTCCCCCACCTACAGCATCACAACGCAGCAGCGTGGGTTGCCCCGCCCTGGTGAACACCTAAGGCTCCGCCCCTTACTACGTAACAGGTGTGCCAAGACAACAAAAATGGCCCAAATGAGAGATCAGATCAAAGCTCCAGAAAAAAATACAACTAAACAATGAAAAGAGAGCCAACCTATCAGATGCACAGTTCAAAACACTGGTAATCAGGATGCTCACAGACTTGGTTGAATTTGGTCACAAATTAGATAAACAAATGAAGGCGACCATAAGGGAAATGAAGGCAAATCTTCAGGGAACCAACAGGGATGGGA
>VMDR010009525.1:0-33194 GCA_007922815.1 Macrotus californicus
TTTTAGACCTTCAGCTCCTTAAAGTTCACAGGGATATTAGAATCTAATAATGCTACCTAGCTTAAAATTTGTTCTCAGTTTATACATAGAAATAGTTAGATGTCTTCATTTTAAATCACTCATGATATGGAGAAATCATTGAATGACATTTCTAAGAACTTTCTATTGAAATAAGAGGGACAATATAGGTCATGTCATTTTCTTGATATTTAGAGTGATAAAACCCCTTCACTATAATGGTTGTTTTTTGTCTTCTGTAGGCATGGCTACAGAAAAGGTAATTAGAATGCAGTTTTTCAAAAGTAAGTTTCCTAATCCCCCCAAAGTTTTAAAGAACCATGAAAAAATATCACTAGATTTCATTCTAAATTATACTACCACCTGGCTACAATTGCTGTCTTCTCACTAATCTGTAACTTCTTCAGTTGCTGATCAACAGCTAGTTTTCCATTATACTACCTCTTGAGCCTAATAGGTTAGTCACTAAATACAGGACCTTCAGGAAGTCATAAAACTGCATGGGGGCTCCATGAAGCCCCTCATATGTAAAATGTGAGAGTCAGAGTGGACTAAAATATTTAACATGTCTCTTCCTCAAAATTTCTTTATATAATTCGAATTCAGGCTCCTCTTACCTTATACCAGGAACCTGTCTTCAATGATCTGTCTACCTCCGCTCTGAGCTCTGACATTTAAAGTGGTTTCTAGCAATTTAATCACTTTGGACTTTAGGAAAACTTTTCTATTTTCTTTTGCCATGTATAGTAAAAACTGTCACCTGACTTTTTCAGACGTTTCCACCTGTTTCCAAACTTGAGTAAAACCACCGTGAAAGCTGGAACTATTCTTACACTTCCTGGCAGAATTCTATGCAGGCAACTGGTCCTGTTGGCCCCAGGTCTCTTAGTCACAGCCACAGGTAATCCGTTTCCTTCTTGGCTGTTAGGGAAGGGCCTGGTTAGCCAACCCAACAAATTCCACACCCCACCCCCTGCTCCCTGGGTTAGCTCTCTGCTCCTGCCTCAGGCTTCTTGCCAGGTTGAACTGAGAGGATCAAATTAAATGATTAAATTACCTTTGCCACTTAGCCAGCAAGGGCACAATGCTGTTTATCGGCCGTGCACTCCATGATTGTGTTTTCTACCTCAACAGTTCCGCTTCCTTTGACTCTTAGTGGCTCTTTCTCTTCCTCAGGAAACCTACCACTTTTCCCATTTGTTTATCATTAATTGATGACTATTGGATTATAATTTAGTTCAGTGAGATTTCAGTAGCAAATGAAAATTAAAAAAATAAAAATAAATGTTTCACCTGCCCAAAGAGTCATGGGGCAAACATATTAGAACAACACGAGATGGTTCAGAAAAGTTAGACATTTATAAGGGTCACACATGTGGGAACAATTCATTTCATTTTAATTATAGGGATTCACTTAAAATCCATGCTTGCTCATAACTGTCTTTGCCGAGATTCATATATGCAAAGATCTCATAAAGAAGTAAAATCTATACTATGGCAAGGTACATTTGGCAGGGAGAATGACTCATCTTCATGAATTCTGTGTGTATTACAGAATTCAGCTGGGCAGCCAGGTGACTGGTAGGAGTGGGTTATTTACCTGGGAGGACCTGGAAAGCTCTTTACGCAGTGTCAACAGGATTGTTGTTAAGCAGCAAGTTGGCAAACATGGGAAGGTTGTCATTAAACAATGTTGGGATTCAGAACTGTTGACGTTTATTTGCTTTTCAAGTCTTCAACAGCTCATGGAGCAATCCAAGCTATCTAAAAAGAAAAGGCACATGCATCATTGCATTCCCGCTCTCTCTCTTTTTAAAGCTCTTGGCAACCCTAAAACAAGGTGAAACAATCCTTTAAGACAAGGACCTTTTTACATGGGCTTCCATAAATGGCCTTTGAGGGGGTCATGAACTCCTGTAAATATATGGGGTTTGCTGTATAACCATGTGGATGCATACAGTCTTCTGTTTGGGTGGTATGGGGGGGAGTCATATACCTTTTATGAAATTTTTAAATGAGCCTGTGAAACGGTAGTTTATAAACTACTACTTCGGGGCCTAAATTGAGTAGCTTTCATAATGTGGGTGGGGAAGAGGGAGCGGGCACTGGCATGGCGTATGCTCCTCCTGTAGACAGTTTTTAGAAGCAGAGCCAGCTAGGTAGACGTGGAAGGAAGAGAAGGGGAACTCTGGTCACTGCTGCAAAGTAAGAATAGTATGTTGGGAACGACTGAGTGGAGACAGAGAAAATTAATGAAGCCCTTCCAAGAATGGACATCAGGAGACCCTCATCTATTCCCCTAGCCAGGACCTTTTTAGCTCTTGGGCACTCACTGAAAAGCTGATAGCCATTTCTGCTCTTCTGAGGATCTCCCCCACCAATTCCGCCTCAGGTGCAGATGGGTTCCTATTTGCTCTCACGCTTGGCTCATCACACTGCTCTGAGACTCATATGCAGAGACCCCCTACACCGCTCTCTTATCTGTTAAACAGAGAGAAACAGAGGGCTCAGGATTTGTGTTGCCCCTATCCCTAAATCTGGATAGTTTCCCCAAATCCTGTCAAGTTAGCAGACTTCAGAAATGGCTCTCTAACATGAAGCTTTCACCTCATTCCTGCTTATTTCACGGCAAGTGAACGTTAGAGATGCCTGATTGCAAGCTGCATTGCCATGTTTGAGCAGTCCGTATTCCCCCAGGTGGATCCACCTTCATCCGCCACATGAAAACAAGAACAACAAGCTTTGCTCCAGGAGGCTGGTTCCGGCTTATTCCTCTCCGAGGTAGGCCTCTTCCTCCCAGAACTCTGTTTATGTGTGTGTGTGTGTATGTATGTATGTATGTATGTATGTATTTTCTTTGTCTTATGATTTCTTGAGTCAAAGAAAAGTGAGCTAAAACCTAGACTGTTCTTTGGGCTTCTGGCTTGTTTGTGAGATTGTGCTTCATTTGCATGGTTTCATGAGGACATCGCCCTGCCAGTGTCTGATGATTTTCACTCTTCCCAGCTAACAAACCAGAGACTGTTGGGCTGTTCCCTCCCCATGCACCTTGGCACCGCCCTTTTTTTGTGAGGGGAAGCATGAGTAATCAAACTTTGACTTATCTTGTAGTTTTTATTTAATATCATTCTTAAAATGGGTTCTTTTGCTTCCCATAATCTTTCCAGCTAAATGCACTCACACACACACACTCCATTTCCACAGAATGTGAGATTTTACTCATCAAAGAGTCAAGTTATTGTAATTAACTGGTTACTTACCTACATCAGCAGTGCTGACTCTGTGTTTGTGTTTTAAATATATCTATGTCTACTGTTGCTATCAATATCTTTTCTCTTAACTCTAAAAATCATCCTGCAGTATTCAAGTACAAAACACTGTTGCTGAAACACAAAACTCTGGATAGTCATTTGCATATACTTTTGACAGTAATAATGTGTGATGAACCATGACCTCTGGTTTCATGAGCTCCAGATACAGTTATCCCCATATAAGTTGAACAGACTTTTAACTTTTGCTTTGTAAATATATTCATTTCCTCCTGTTGCTGTAACAAATAGTGGTTTAAAACAACCCAAATTTATTCTCCTACTACAGTTCTGGAAATCTGAACTTCGCGAGGGCTTCTTCTGGGCTGAAAGCAGGGTGTTGGCAGGGCTACCTTCTTCCAAGGGGCTCTGCAGGAAGATTCACTTCCTTGCCTTTTGCCCTTTGCAGAGGCTGCCTGTCCTCCGGAGCTTTAGACCCTGCACAAACAGGAGCACAATATTTCAGCCTCTCCGACCTGCCTCTCTCCTTCTACTAAGGACCCTTGTGATTGCATTGGGTCCACCTGGCTAATCCAGAATACTCTCCCTATTTTAAGAGCCTTCATTTAGTCATCTCCCCCAAATCCCTTTAGTCACATAACATCACATATTCACTGGTTCTGGAGATCAGGATGTGGACAGGTTGAGGGGCCGTTATGAACCCTACCACAGTAATGTAAAAGGCATCTACAATATAATGCTTCCTCTAAAGAAGATATTTATTCTTGAAAACTTCATTAGACATCTAAATATTTACTTTTTATTAGACAAATTAACCCCAGCGAGGTCAGCACTATTATAGGACATTCAAATGAGAAACGTTCCAATTCAACTTAACAAATGTGATTTTGGAGCAAGTATGGATTAGAATGTTGAGAAAATTTAACAGCACTTTGGGTAAAAGAAGCTGTCAAGGTAATTTCTTTCTAGTCTGTGGTTTTCTGCACAGATGTTGCAGATAAGTCAGAACTCGGAAGAGCCATGGCACGTGTATTCAGTGTTCTCCAAAGTGGGCCAAAAGCTGACAAACTGTAAAAACTGTTTTCTGTCCTTGTGCCTAGGAAAGCAGTGATATAGTGCGTTGGCCCTGCCGTTCTGGCTTTTCCAAGTTTTGTAACTCTCTGCCCTCAGACTTGTCAAACCACCAAGGCCGTGCCCAGCTCTTCAGGTGGCTGGTGACCATCCCTGCCCCGCTGCCTCTCAGCGCCTTCCTTCCCATTGACAAAGGTGAGTGGCTGCACGGAGTCTGCCCTTGGTGTGTTGAAGCATAACTTGAAAGAGGAAACTTGCATGTTTTTTTATTTCTTTCAGAAGAAGGGAACTGAAGGAATGACAGACTCCCACAGGAAATGCATACACACCTGTTTTTTTTTTTTTGGATTGGGTGTTTTAGACACTTTACGAAAACAAACCCCCAGAGTAAAACCATCAATATAAGAATGGCTCTGTGCTGGTCAAAGACTGTTCTCAAAAGCTAAGTAGCACTTTTCTGACCAGGCACAGAAATACAGCTTTCCCCCCACCCTTTTTCCTAAACAAAGAACAAATTTTTATTATCTTCCTGAGCAATAAGTTATTGTTTTAAAATCACATTTAGATAAAATAATCTGGGAGCAAACACTGACAACTTTTAAATACTGATATTTCTCATTCATACTTTAAATTTTGTTTCCAAAGGTTATAAGCAAGAAATATCAGTGTTTGAAAATTGAGATACAAGTATACAAATTATGCTTCATGTGTAATAAGTATGTAGTCTACTCAGAAATGAGCATCATTAAGAGAGAGATCTGAGATTTTTATCCCCTTTTGGTCTTGGTACAGTTGTGTGCTGGTAAATTCATTTAAAATAGATCTCCCAGGGAAGAAAAGCCCTGATGTGTCATGTTTGCCCATTACAACTGTATGAAAAATCCCTCCCACTCCAATTCCGAGGCCCATTCCAAGTGACCGTCTGAAGTCACTGAAGCCAGGGATGAGAATAGATGGGCACCACTGGCTCTCCTGAGCTGCTGTAAGTACCTACAACTAATACAGCGTAGAAGGCCCATAGAGACAACAAGGGGATGCCCTCAGAATGCTTGCATCCTGACTCTGAAAGGGGAACTATGTATGACCTTTCTCTTCGGTAAACTGTAAGGATGTATCGCAGTGTCTGTAACCAAGAACATAATTTCTGACTGTGGATGGTCTGTTTTTTTGTTTTTTTTTTCTAAATTCTGGCAATCCTTTATCCCATGTTCTATCCTGGACATTCTGAGTCTGCATCTTGTTTCAGGGATTTTAGTTTAAAAAAAAAAAAAAAAACACTGGAAGGCCTGAATTCGTTTTTATACATTTGACACCCAATACACTTTTTATATGTGGAGTTTTTCCCAATTGCTCTGTGTGAAGCACTTGAGTTTCTTCCAATATCAGCTGAAAATACCAGATGCCTGTTTGTTTGTGTGGAAATTTCCCGGGCCTGCAGCTTTTAACTCTCTGACCTGAGTAGTGTGTGTGCGAATTTTCCACTGTGTTGTATTTTCTGCATTTTCTCTGCTGTGCTGTGGCAAATTCTTTTGCAAATGCCCAGGAGCCCCCGTCTGCCTCCCACTTCTGTCTCAGTGCTGCCCTCAGACCTTGGGAAGACAATTCTCTCCTCTGGGCTCCTGCGTTAGACGTTTGACTCTAGTTATCTGGCGGCTATGCCCCTTCCCACCGAGTCTGTGCCCCCCTCTAAGACCACTATGTAGATTCCAGAGGCACCAAGCCTATTGGGCCTGCATCAGCCAATTTGTCTTGTCCACCTTCCAAAGAGTAGACCGTTCTATTACCCAGCGTTTTGATTAAGGGTAGATAGCTAGGGTTTTTTTGTATGTGGGGTGGGGGATATAAGTATGGGCCTATAAAATTTTGGTTTCAGGCTTCGTGGTTAAATAGCTGAGATTTTGTTTGCTTGTCTGACTGTTTTGTGTTGTGTTGCTTTTGGACAGAAGTATACCTAAGAGCTACGATGCCTCCCAAATTTGAGCCTGGCTTTTTAGGCACACACGTAGGTTGAAACATATTTCATTAAACATCTGTTGGTATAAACTTTTAGGTTTTTAGCTAGTATATGGGCCTTCATTTCTACCTTTGGTCCAGACCCTGTGAATACTAGGGCAGGTATCCCCAAATAACCAGTTAAAAAGTGCTCCCTTTTTTCTTCAAAGTGTAGACAATCTAGGTAAGTAAGGATGAGGTTTACAAAGAGGAGAACATACCAGGGAAGGAGGCGCAGGGATTAATTTACCAAGAACAGAAAGCTAACGCTGGTGACTATCCTAGGGGAGGCATAACAGATGCCTCAGTGCTGTGGACTCTTGTGTCACCTTAGGCTCTTATACCATGGGCAGCCTGTGATTAGCTGAAGTGAACCTGCCATGGGCATTTTTTCCTCCTTTGGGTGGGAAGAGTCATCTTCTGCATGGTCTCTGGGCCGAGTCATTTTCCCTGTGCAACACCATGGTCCTTCCTGTCTCATGTCAGCCCCCTCCTTCTCCCAACTGCCCAGCTGCAGTGACACTGGGACATTTCAATGGAATTGCTCCTTACTCACCATCATGTAGGTTACATATATGAACGCACAATTTCCTGAGGCCTTTTCAGCAATACCTATGTAAGGGTGGGAATCCAAATTAAGACAAACTCTAAATTGATGTCATTTTGTGGACTCAAAAAATGGTGCTATGAAAATTCAACATCATGGATCTCTCCAAGAAGCTGTCAGTTAGTGCATACGTGACTACAATGCTCACTTACTTCAGTGGCAAGTGCTTCTTGTAGGAGGGACATTCTAGCATTTTCCAACTAGTAACAGTACTAAGGTAAAAAACAATATGAATTTAACTGTGAAAATAAATGTACAAATTAAATCAATTATCCAGGATTTGGGGGCGGGTCTGAGTACTGTGAGGTTTGTAGTAAAATATGAAAACATTCCTGCCTTTATGATGTGACCACAACCAAGAGTAGAAAAGGAAAGGTAGTAAATATTCCTAGACTAGCATGTGGTGTTGGCTCCCTACAGGCAGTTGAGACAAAGAGGAAATCCACACACGAAGGGAAGTTAGGAAAAGCTTCTTGGGAAACACAGGCCTTGATCTAGGCTTTGAAGATGTGTGGTGGAAGGGGGAGAATTCTAGGGAACGGGAACAAGGTCAGTGTGGAAGTTAATTGTATGTGTCAATGTCACTGGGCCAAGGGGGGCCCAGGTTTTTGGCCAAACATCCTTCTGGATGTTTCTAGATAAGACTAACATTTAAATCAGTAGATTGAAGAAAGAAAATTGCCCTCTCTAGTGTAGGTGGGCCTCGTCCAGTCAGTTGAAGGCCTAACAAGGACAAAAAAGGCTGACCTGAGAAAGAGAGAATTCTTCCTGCCTGCCCGCCTGCCTGCCTGCCTTCAAACTGCAACATAATGTTCATTCTTCCTATAACTCAAGCTGAAACACCGTCCTCGGTCTTGAGCCCGCCAACCTGGACTGGAGCTTACACCATCAGTTATTCTGGTTCTTGGGCCTGCAGACTCACACTGGAGCTAAACTAATGGGTCTCCAGTGGCTGACCCATCTTGCAGATCTTGGGGGACAAGCCAGCTTCCATGGTTACATGAGCCAATTCCATTCAAGAGGACAATGTAAAGTTTGGCTTGACCACATCAGGAAGTAGAAAGTATGCATGTGGAAGCATTCCCGACAAAGTTGATCCAATAGAGTAGAAGATGAAGGAGAGTTAACAGTAGGGTTTGATCAGCAATGCAATGGGCACCCCCCGCCCTCCCAAGGTAATCACTCTCATTGGTCAGTCTTGTCACTTTTCCCACTGAGCCCAAATTTGAATGAGTATTTCATGTTGATACTGCATTTCCAAGCACACACTACTAATCATTTATAGTGAGCACACTAGATGTAACCTTTTTAAATCACCTGGGATCTGGTTAAAATGCAGTTTCTGATTCAGGAGGCACAGGGCGGAGCTGAGTTCTGCCTTCCCAAGTGGAGCAGATGCTGCCGTGAGGACTCACCTTGAGTGGGGATCATTGTTGTTTAGTTAATGTTGCCTGAATCAAGGAGCCACTGAGGAAATACTTCCTAGCCTCTGAAGAAATGAGGCCTGGCCTGGATAAAAGGGTACAGTGCATTCTGAAGTTGTTTTTCAATTGCTCCATGCATATTGCCTCCTAATTATTGTACTGGGAATGGGTTGTCAGGAGTTTTCAAAATCATAGAACAAAAATTAAGAGGAAATCAATATTCATCCAGAAAATGTCATCTGAGGTAAGCATCATGAGTTTGTCAAGGATGATGTGAACGGCCATTTTGCTAATATTAAAAGAGATGGCATTTTAAAATTTGAACTCTGAGAAGCACTTGACATACTTATTTAGACAATGCTGATATTAGCTGCCGTCGGCCTAGGTCGAAAGCTTGCTAGGAGGAGGTCAAAAGATTTAGATACTTCAACCAGAACCTTTGAACCAGGTTTTTTCCTGGAAAAGTTAACATGGCGATAGAAATTCCAGGGCAGCCAAGTGGCAAACCTTCTCAAGTCAAGAGCTGTGGTTTTCCTATCAAGATACTGGGTAGAGACTGCTAGGTCAGTTGGTTAGAGCATCAACCCAATATGCCAAGTTTGTACATTCAGTCTCCAGTCAGGGCACATGTAAGAAGCAACCAATGAATGCAGAAATAAGTAGAACAAATTGATGTTTTTCTTTCTCTCTCCCTTACTCTCTCTAAAATCAATGAATAAAAGTTCTTTTGAAAAAGATATTAGGTAGAAAACAATAAAGCACAGTGAATGATGCATCTAGTAGGAATTGTCTGTTTGGAAATAAAAGAAACAAACAATCTATTATCTGCCCATACCATTTGTAGAAAGAAAATATTGTAAGATACAAAGTTAAAATCATAAATGAAAAAATGAGGCTAAATTTCAATGTATGCTTACATTAAAATACTCAGAACATCATAATAAAAATATATAGATATTGTCATTTCAAAAAGAAAGGGAAGCCAAGAAGAATCTGGATGATTAGTAGGAATTTCCAGTAAATAACTCACATGCACACACAACAAGCATGTGCTCATCTCCCTGTTTGTGGATCTTGGTGTCACAGCGTGGTGTTGAGCCACGCTAAAGAAGGGATGATGGAGCACAACTGTGCCTATGTGTGTGAGGTGAATCGTTTCAGGCAGATATAATGGGAACAAGGTATTAACTTGAATTTCAGTGTTACAACTTATTAGATTGGAGCCATTCTGTCCTAGTTTAGTTAAAATACACTCTACTACAAACTTCTAAACATCTAAAACATACCAACACTGTGCTGGCTGCTTCAGAATCAACATCTCAGTGGAAGATTCAGTCCTACTCCCTGGAGGTTAATTATTTAAGAGTTCTGACTTGGATTTCAGACTGTCTTGGATTTACCTACAGTATCCATCACCTACTTGCTGTATGGCCTTGAGGGACTTATTTAATCTTCCTAAGTATCGGTATAAAATGGGATTACTAACAGTATCTACCTGCATTGTAATGCAAGCAACAGAAAAGGGCCAACTAAAAAGTGGAATTTAGTGGGAGAATGCAGCGTAGCTAAAAAATGGAAGCACAAACAGAACTCTGGAGAGGCAGAAGCAGGAGGGGCAGAGATCTGGGTGAAGATGTAGGGACACTTTCTTTGGGGAGTTGTCATCAACCTAGCTCCAACCATGTTCTGTCCTTGGGCCAAGTTTCTGGGATTTCTATCTGATTGGTCTTGGCAAGTAAGGGTAGGGACAGGGGAGAAGTGCCAATCCACCCCTTAGTCCTTTGATCCCTAGTTTGATGGTCCCACCAGGCAGGTACATGATGGGGGTGGGCAGATTCCCAGAAAGTCAGAGGGGTGTTATCAAGGGGAAGAGATAGAGGCTGACTGACAAAAACAACAGCTGCTCACCACAGGCACTTTTGTTTTCATTAAGGGAAAAGAGAGGGGCTCTTTCTAAGTCAGTTTATCTGGTTCAGCACTGCTGACATCTTTCTGCGCACTTACATCAGGGGTTCAAATACTTACCATTTTTAATTAAAGGCCAGGGCACATTTTATTACATAAACATTAGTGACAATTTTAGAAGCCTCAGCTATTCATTGTGAGTTGTTTGGCAGTTTCACAAGGTTTTAGAAAGGCAGCTAATTTTAAGTAGAGGCTTCCTTGCTGATCATTTCACTGCCTAGAATGATCACATGAAAATCTTTTTTTTTTTTAATCTAAAAGGTACACCACTGGCATCATAAAATTTATGGACAAAATAAACATCAAATATTAAGAAAAAGTACTTAGTGTTCTTTTTTTTAGCTTATAAAAGATTTTGTTTTACTTCATGCGATGTTGAAGTTATTCAATTTTCACTTGAAATCACTAATAATCAATTATTATTTTACCCATAACCTGGGTTTGGCTTGTGTTAGTTTCTCCCTAGTATTAAGTGATGTGGGGAAGGGATAAATAAAGTGTCAGATGTTAAATATAATTAATGTTAAAAACAGATCTGATGAATCAGGTTGTTATTTCTGAAGAGAATGACTCAACACAGGCTTGCAGGTCACAATTACTAAAAATTAGTCATTCTGTGAGATCCTTTCGCTGATACTAATGGCAGAAATACCTCTGAGGGAAACCCTTTCGAAAGTGTTACAATGTGACCTCAGACAAACATGCCTTTCCAGATACAAAACTTGTTATCAATTCATCCAAGAAGATGTGAGCAACATTTTCTTAGAATTTAAGTATCACTGAAAAAGTCATTTATGAACAGATTTCTTTCCTGAGCTCAGTTCCGAGTAAGTGATTTTTGCTCTGTGCTTTGCATTCCATAAAGTTACAGAAGACTAGGGACTTCTGTAAAGCTCGGCTTCCCAAACTGTTTACTGGAGACAATATGGGTGCTACCTTCTTAGGGGGTACAATAGGAGCTGAAGGAAAGCATGGGAGGCACTTAGCACGGTACTGGATACATTCCAAACACTTAATAAACGCCCGTTAGTAAAAGTTATTATAAAATGATTTTGAAATCTAAAGATTTTAGTAATTTTCCCTGTGTATTCAAGAAGTCTCTTTAATTTTAATCACACCAGTGAAGTTTCTCCTCCTCTTAATTTATGTTGCAAGTCCTGTTCCCTAAGCCTGCAAGTTCCCTTTCCAAGTCCTCTTCGGTGAGCAATCAGCTGGATCTTTCCCTCTCGGCTTTTCAGGAGACAATGACCTGGCACATCCCCTTCATCTCCAGGCCTGAGGGTGCTAAGATGATAGATCGATTTCCTTGACATTTGTCCCTGTTCCTCAGGGGCATCTGCTTTCCCTTTTTACCTCCTCACCTTTAGAAAAACCTCCTTTTGTTCTCACAATTGCCAACTAATACTGTTCTCACAGTTCCCCAGAAGATGTATGGGCATGCCCCGTGATGATGAGTTCCTAAGAAAGAGCTAAGAGTCCTTGAAATGACATTTATACTGATCTGGAGAGTCGTGGTTAAAAAAAAAGATAGTTATAGAAATTTTGAATACATTTCAGAGAATCATGAATTGTTAGCATACATCTCATAGGAAAAAATACTGAGAGATGTTCCTGTCGACATTTTCTTCCCCATTACTTGAACTACAACATTTTTTATAGTATTTCTTTCCTCAAGATCTTAAAAATATACCCAGGTTTGCAGGGGAGCCCTCATGCCTGAAAGGAAATGTCCTTAAATTAACACGTTATTTTACTACCTATATCAGTTGTCTCAACTTAACCCCTACCTGATACTCATTATAGCTGAAGAGTCATGGGGGCAAGATTTGGTTGAAAGATTGATTCATTTTGAGGTATAAAAGACAGTTTTATATTCAGGAAGAAAGAAAAGAAAAATTCCATCCTTCGAAATATTTGTGTTGTGTTGAATTCCTCCACCTTATTAAAGACAGTTAAACATTCTTTCATTTCCATTTAAAAAATAAAGCAGATGGCTTAGATACTATTTTTATCTCCCGATTCACAGAATAGGAAACTAAGATGTAGAGAGTGTACATCATTTGCCCAGTTTACAGACTACTTCGTTCCTGGGACAGGAATTTAATCAAACTCTTTTTTAATCCAATTCAGTATACTTAATTCCCATGCCATGCCCTAGCATCTCTGCTCCATGAAAGCTCTTTCCACATACACCTATGTTCTACTAATTTTATTTGTGAGTTTTGTTTTCCCTTCTTGAGTTGCCACAGATCAGCATTCTCATACTGTGAGTGACTTATCTTCAGATCACTGTCCTCCAGACAGAGGGAGTGGACAGACCTCAGGCTAACTGTGGCGTTGGAATGTCAAAGCCTCAGCTCCTGCAGGGTCCAGAATGCCTCCCTCCCAAACAGGCTGTGACCTCGGGGTTTCTTTCCAGGATCAGCCTGCCTGCAGGACTTGATTACTCCATCTTGTCCAGTTCTCCCTGGGAAATTTTTGTTTTGGATCCTGTTCTTATATTCTGCTCAGTGGACTTGAAAATCAGGTATTTCCTTGCTTCCCAGTCCTTCCTGTGCCTGGGAAACAGACTTGGAATTCTTCTATTCTCTTCATTCAGCAAAAGGACAGCCCTGCCAGTTAACACCCCTCATGTCAGCTCTTGGAACCCAGCCGGGGCCAACAGACCCCTTAAGAGGAGTTTAACGCCCTTGGCCTGTTTCCTTCCTCAATAGATTGAAGAACTGAATAGAGAAAAGCTTCTCAATATCTAGGATGCAACAAAAATAGGCTTACAGTTGTTTGTATGAAAATAACACAATAATAATACAAGAATAAACTGTTTTGTATACTCACAACTGTAAATCTACTTTTGCCACACTGTGTATACCATATTATTCTAAACATTTCTTAAAAACATCTGCATTGCCATCATTTGAGACAATTTATATAAGCTAATATATGGGACAATTATAATAAAAGATTTCATTTATTTCTCTTTCCTCTCCCCTACTGAATTAAGTATGAATAGTTGCTTGTGTGGAATGAGTCCTCACTGTTCATATGCGTGAATGCTTGTGACCAACCTAGTGTTCCATGATCGTTACTTATGCGGTCATCTTTAATTTTCCTGACACAGAACTTTGGATAGTGCGTGCGGCAAAGACTGCCAGCTGTTCACCAAGGCCCCTTCTCTTCTTTCTGAGTACACAGCTGCGTGTATTTCCCAGTCCCCCTTGCAGTTTAGGTGTGGCCAGGTGCTACTGTGTACTTGGGTGCTCTTAGGTGCCTGTCCACATTCTGGCTCTCTGAGTGGGAGCCAACCACAGCTATCTTGAAAGGACCACAGAGCCCTTCACCTACTGGTCCTCTGAATGACTGCCTAGAACTCAGCACTGCTGCTCTAGAACTTCCACCCTGGCTTGTTATGTGAAAGGGGAGAAGTCGATGTCCTGTTCCCTGAGATGCTCAATTTGGAGGTCAATTTGTTAACACGGCATTGCCTGTCCTCGGTGAAATGATGTGTGTGTGGTCTTGAGGACAAGTGTCTTAGCTAGTGAGAGTGCTTCGTAGAAGCGAAGTGCCTGCCCTTCACATGACTTGCTGTCTCCTACACATCTAATGTAAGCAATAACTCATGCTAAGTGGCAAATCTTTGAATATTAGTGCAATGTGACAACACAAAGTAAACCAGTAAATGTTGGTGGAAAAAGTAAAATGAAAGCGAATGTGTGTAGGAAGGCAATGCTTCTTAGCCAAAAGGTGGATGTTTTCTATAACTCAACAGTAAAATGCAAATTTCATATCAGTCTATGAATAATACCATCATATGCTCTATGTACATGCAGAACAAAAGATTCAGTTCTTTTTTTTTTTTAATCGTCACCCAAAGATATGTTCATTGATCCCAGAGGGAGAGGAGGATGGGGAGAGAGACAGAGAGAGAGATACATCAATGTGAGAGAAACATCTGTGAGTCGCCTGCCATCCGTACCCTGATGGAGGGATTGAACCCACAACATTTTGGTGTACAGATCGATGCTCCAACCCATGGAGACACCCAACCAGGGCAAAATATTAGATTCTCAGTTCTTGAATTGTATCAGTAAATGCTTCAGCCAGTATTTTAAAGATAGTGTTACAGGTAACAACAGTCTTGAGTGTATAATATTAGTCATATATGTAAGGATCACTTACATTTTTAAATTTATACTTTGCCACAGATCAGGTAAAAATTATATATGTATTTGAAAATTTGTTAAGTCACACATATGTACAGAAAAGGTGGTTACTTTTTGATATATTCCTTCTCAATATAATTTGGTTGGTCCACAGGAAAAACACTCAAGTCCACTTTCTAATGGCTAAGTTTAACTTTGAGAGTTTATATCTGTGATATTTTATCCCAAGCCTTTAGAGACCTAGGTTTGTCTTTCTTTCCTTTGGCCTACCAGAGCCAGGTATACCTTCCATTGTATTTGGGGTTGTTGGGAACTTTAGGGGGCTCAAGGCAAAGGGCACTGCCTTTCCCTAGCTGAGTTTGAACCATTGAAAAATAAGAGAGTACAGTATATGAAGAAAAAATGATCAATTTTTTCACTGATCAAGTTAACTTTGCAGATGGGTTTTCTAATAATGAACTTCAGATTTAGAGAGACTTATCTGCTCTATTCACAGCATTTGAGAACATAGCCCTCTTCCCAAACTTGGGGTCTGAAATAGGTAAGGGGAATGCGTGCTTTCTGTAGGCACTTAGCTCCCAGGAGAACTGGGAGATAAAGGGGCTCAATAAAATTAGATGATTCCTTCTTCCCCTGAGGACAGAAATGTCAGGACTGCTCTGTTAGCGAGAAACCTCTACATGGTAGGGTATGCTAAGAGTGGGGATAAGACATTTCGGTTGGCCCCAACCCAAGATAATTAGCTATCTATGGGCAGAAAAGGTAGCATTCTTCTTTCAGAAGCTGACTGAAGACCTCTTAAAGGCAGATGGTAATGTCATAGCTGTTCTCAGTTCAGAGAATATCCAGCCATGTCATATGAAAAATAGAGACATTTATCGAAGAAGATACAAGACACAAGAAAAATTGTATGTGGGACAATGACACCTCAGTCCCCATCAAAGTTATGACGTTCTTCAGAAAATTTAGTTCATTGGTAGTGGTTTGAATCAAGTAATTAGCAACTGCAGCACAATGTTCCTTCTGGTCTAGTAACAGAAGCCACAGAACAAATTTTGCCACAACAAATTTCATGCCAAGATCCTGCATCAAAATCTCAGACACTGTAGTTTTTGGAATCCCCAGATCAGCTTCCAGTTCTCACAATGTCAGTCGCCAGGCTTTGTTGATTGCAGCCCATACACATTCAACATTCTCAGGTGTTCTGCTTGTTGCAGGCCTTCCAGAATGTGGATCACTTTCAACAGATTCTCAACCATCTTTGAAGCATTTGTGCCACATTTTTATTTGCACTGCATTCGTTGCACTGTCCCTGAAAACTTTCTGAATCATCCAAATAGTTTCTGTGGAGGAATGTTCAAGCTTAATGCAAAATCTGATGCAGATCTGTTGCTCTACTTGCTCAGTCATTTTGAATGCAACGGCCACACAGTGCACATGCTCACTCAGTGGTGTCTACGGCCCCTACTGACTAGTTCAGTGAAGTTGTCATTGTTCACACAAGCACATTCCAGTCCACTCTCCTCGGCTGCCAGCTTATATCTATGTTGTGCAAACTGTTCTTGTTATATTAACAATGGCTCATTTTTTTCTGGACAGACCTTGCATATATTTAATGTTTAATAATTATACATTTTAATAAAATATTTAATAAATTGAATATTATATATAATCTTTTTGAACTTTGTGGCTAAGATCCTAAATGAATTTACAGTTAAGTCAGATGATTGCCTGAGTTTACACATGTACCTTTCCTTTCATATCCTTTTCTTAAAATATCTGCCAAAGAAGACTTCTACTTAATACAGTCTTTCAATAAAAACTGTCTTTGTAAGTGTATTTGTTGATATGTACCTAGAAATGTCATTCTTTTATAGACAGATACTGATAAGTTGCCTACTTTTCTTCCCAAAATGATTGTTCCTTGAAAATTAAAAGAACATTGGGTGTCCTGTGATAAGCTTACCACCTCAGCATGGAGTCTTAGTAATCCAGCTGATAGCTATTTGTCATTGTAGATGCATTCACTCTTTCTGTCCTAAGGTTATTTCATCAACTTGTGTTATGTGTAATAGAAGTTGCTTTTGTTTCCACCTTGGGCCAGAATAGATTGAGTAATAACATTGACAAATACCTTGAACTCACATAGCACCTTTCACCCTAAATCCTTTTCAAATTCTAACTTATTGTCTCTTCAACATTCCAATGACTCAGCGACAAGGGGCATTATTCCCATTTTCAGAGGGGAAAGGGAAAACACAAAAAAGGCAGAGCACACATGTATCTAGAAATCAGAGCCTTTGACATGACTATCATAATTTTTTTTTCTGAGAGTATAATGTTTGTTTAGTCTCTCTCCTGGTCATTCTGAATGGTATTGCTGAGTGTAGCCTCAGACTTCAGTGAGGTTAGTGTTAGCTGGATTCCTACGGTTGGCTTTTCAGTTGTTAAAGTGTGACATACACAAACATTGAAACACCTACTGTGTGCAGGGCTCAGTGCACTTCTACTCTGGATCTTTGCCAGTTTGAATGAGGGTCACAGTGGTGGTGTTGCTTCCTTTCTCTCCTATCCTTGAAATTTTGCTCAGGCAAAGAAGTATTTTATGGCCCAGAAAAATGTGATCATGCCATTTTCAGGTAAATTCAGGACACCAGGCCCAGCACCAAGGAATGCTGATCATTTCCAAACAGTTAGGAGATATCTGGTTGAACGTTTCCAGGTCTCAATGGAATGCTTTCTATCCTTCCTAGAGTGTTCCTAAGACTGAGCTTTTCTCTTCATGGTAATACCAAAAATTAAGAGGCATTTTTATTCTCTTTAAGAGAAATGAGTGTGAACTAGAGGGACTGTCACCCAGCAGTACCAATCAGCAAAACACATCGATTGGATGACGCACAACACACAATTATGCACAAAATCTTATTGAACAGAACCAGTGATTAAAGTTCCATCTAAAGCCCATATTTCCAACACAGTGGAATTTCTTATAAGGAAGAAATATTTACTCACTTTTCCATTTTTAAACAATTCCTGTCATAATATTCAGCAGGAAATACCCTGTGATTCAGAGTTATTGATGCATCCCTTTAAAATTTATCATAGTAGACAAGTAAGAACCCAGTGATGATCTGGTAACATAACATTGTAACTTGACTTTATTTTTCCTTTGCCTTTATAGGCAACATGTTTTACAGATATAAGTTCTCACAATGATTTCCAAAGCTATATCATTTTTTTTTAAAGAAGGGAAAACTTTGCTTTTTAAATTCAAGTTTGTATTTGTTGCACTGGATTAAAGAACACACTGCAGTTTCAAAGCCCATAATGACCTAAAATGTCAGGACTGATCACCTACATCCTGGGAATTGACAGAGCCTCACTCTCACTTGCTAATGTGTTGCAGAATGCATCTTCTTATGCAATATTAATTAAATCAATAGGATTTGGGGAGACGCTTCTGTGTGTCCAGTCCATCCTAAAAGCAATAAAATCTGTGAAACGTAAGCTCCTAACTTTAGAGAGCAGGAAATGTAGTTGGGAAATTAGGGAATAAAAGAACCCCCTAAGAGAACAGTAAAGGAATAGAGAAAAATAAACCTCAAATTAAGGGCTAAAGGACTTCACTGGGAGGGGAAGAAAGACCTTTCTCCTTGGATGAGTGTCTAATCTGGGAAGCCTTTGTACAGGAAGTGAATCGGGAAGACATAGTGGAAGGTAGGTTGCCTGAGAGGGGTTCTCTGCGGAGGGAGTAATGTAAGCCTAGAGCGTCTGGGGGAAAGAGTAACTTAAGCAAGTAACAGATAAAAATTTTTTAAAAAAATCAGCAGTTTCCCAGAATTCTCTTATTGTACTTGGTACATATAAAAACTTGAGGTTTTTTAAATAAGATTTTATCTTTATTAATTAAAAGATGTGTCATTAATACATGGACATTGTAGCACATTTGTTTATATAGGAAAACATGAGGAAGAAAATAAAAAGCACCTAGAGATGCCTAATTCAAATTTTCCCGGTTTTTCTCCGGTATTTTTCCTCTGCACAAGTACATATACATATACTTACATAATTGGAAGCACACCATACAGGATGGAGCAAAAGTAGCCTTATAGTTGTTCATATGGAAAATAATGCAATAATTAATACATAATAATACAAGAATAAATTCTGTTTTACCCACTCACAACTGTAAACCTACCTTTGCCCCACCCTGTAAAACACTACATATTTTTAAGAATTAAATTTCTAAAAATCACCTCTTTCTATTGATCAAGCCTGAGTCTCCAAGACTTACCTCTTGGAATGAGTATCTTAACAAGTTTCCTGCCAATCTGCAGAATTTCCCACAACAATTAAGCATTCTGTGTAATCCACATGTTCCTTTCCTATTAGAGTAGAGAGCAGTACACAGCAAAGAAACAGGAAGCACATATTTTTCTCATGGCTACCTGAAGTCAAGTAACTGGCCAGATGGAGAAATGGAACTCGGAGACTACGCATTCATTTGTTTGTCTGCTGTGACTTATTTAGTGATTGCATAGTATGTGCCAGGCATGTTGCTAGGCTATGGTGAGATTACAAGACAGACCCAATCCCGCTTGCAATGAACTCAGTGTAAGGGAGATATAGACACCTGACTAGGAAACCCAAAAATAATGTGGTGAGTGCTATGACAGAAGAAATTCAGGATGTTTTGGTAACTCATAATCTAGGCTGGTTCAGGAAGTCTAAGCAGGCATCGAATGTAGCAGTGACTAAATGCAGCCAAGAGGTGACTAGGAGCTAGCTGTAGGCCAAGGAAGAGATTCATGAGTTTCACGGAAGAGCACGCATGAATTTTCTCAGTGCCTGATACGGAAACCACAACAATGACATCAGTATGGTTGGAGCAGAGAGTTCAATGAAAGGTGTCGGGACCCGTAACTTAACTGGAGAGGTCAGAATGAGAGCAGGAAGGATGCTGTAAGCTATGTGAAGAAGACTGGAATGTTTAGAACAAGAAGGGCTCAGTAAGATGTTAAAGTAGAAAGCGACATGATCAGATTGTAATTTCATGCCAAAATCCTATAGAAGATAGTTACTTTCTTAATTCCAGCTAGAATTAATTAGTTTATTTATCGAATGCCATTGTGATACTAAATACTTCACTTACATTAAGTTAATGATTATTTACAATAAACTGGTAAAGTACGTACTATGATTCCAGTTGTATAGAGGGGAAACTGAGCTAGGAAACACAAATAATTTGTACATTAACTATTAAATGATAGAGAACTCTATTTTACTACAAAACCCTTCCCAGTGGACCAGGCTGCCTTCCAATTATGCTCTGTACTAACTGTTGGATGAAAATGCCAAAACTTATTTGAAACTTAACTGGAACTGGAGGAGCTTCAAAAAAAGATGAAAAGGTGTGGCAAGCGTAGGAGGTGAACTGGGTGGGGGTGAAAGAGTTGAGTGAATCAATTTCTTTTAGCAACAGACTCCACTCTATTTAGGTCTGCCTAAGTGGGTTTTTATGCTCAAGAACTTGTCAGCCAACTGATATAATCCTTTTAGAATAAGCAAGTTTTCTTTTACAAAGGGGAGTTTAATTACATTGGCAACTCCAAGTAGTCCCCATTTCTTAGATTGTTTGAGTTTCTGGGCTTATCTTAATAGAGGAAATAAAAGTGTTCTACTGGAAATAAATGATGATTGTGATCTTTTTACGGGTAGTCTGTAATTTATACGAGAACTTCTAAAGGATAAATAGCCATTAAGAAAGTTCTAGTAAAGCAGATAGGCAATGGAGGAGAGTACCACCAAAAGTCTAGGTGTCTGTTTTGCATTGCCCATATACTGTGGTGTTTGAAGTTCCTGACTCCTGCATTCTTTCTACAAATCGAGGATAGGTTGTCAAAGCAGCTTTAGCAAAATATAGATAATACTAATCAATTGCTTTTGTTCACAGTGACTCTATAGTATGTGCTTATGAATTGAGGACTAGTCCAGACACAGAGTTTTCAGCACAATAATTGTTCTTAGAGATAATTTAGTTCAGTCCCCTATTTTGTAGCTAGAGACTGAGGCTCATCTTGGCTTAGAATCTCTTCAGTATCGTTGCCTAATTTCCTAAACAAGTGTTTTCCACCAAATATGTGATAGTTGACTCGATATCACCAATGCTTTTTTAAACCAATCTGATTTTAAGAAACTAAAAGCTTACTCTCATTATTTCTTTATTAGGCCAAGCTGTGAAACTTGAACTCATTCAAGTATCGATAATGCACTGCGGATTCTCTCTTTTGTAGGCAACATAAAATATCATTCTGCTTCTTTGTCATTTTTCTTTCTTAGGGATGTTTGACCACCACCGTCCTCCTATGATTGGCAGGGGCAAGGAATGCTCCAGTCAGGGAATAAGACTTGTTGAGGAAGTGTTTGATAAAACGTATTAGCTCCATGGAGAAGCATATCCAGTTATTTCAGCTCACCTGGTTTGACTGCAGAGCATTACTTCTCGGTGAGGAAGTGGAGCATTTAATGTCTTGCTCACCTTCTGCGTGACCCCTGGATGCCACGCCTTTGCTGGGAGACAAAAACAAACATGACAGAACTGAGAATTCCCAAGGGTTGAGGGCCAGCTAATCCTCTCAGAACCGCTCTGTCCTGATGCTCTTTGACTAAGGTGGGACTTTGTTAGTCTTTGAAAAAAAACTAAAACCTGCCCTTCTCCATTTCTTTGTCTTCCCTATTTTTTTGGCTTGCAAATCATACAATCCAAAATATTTTATAATTAGCACCCTCGCCTACTTTCTATTGGAAATTGCTCTCTTCATAGAAAAACAAGTGACAATGAAAGATTTAGTAGTGGGACGGAGTTGCTGATCTGGGAATAATCAAATGACTGTAAAACGAAATGACCGCCTTTCATTCACAAGGAAGCATCCAAATGAGGAACTCAAAGTACCGAACAACCATGACTATTTTTTCTAAAGGGGACACATGGGAAATGAGACAAGGAGTATGATGGCTTAAAATTTTACCGGGGTGTGAATGAGGCTTCCTGGTAGAATCTGAAGCCGTCTGGGCCCTCCTACCTGGAAAAGACCATATATAATTTGGCTCACTCTTTGTGTGTGTGTAGGAGACATGAGGTTCTCCAATTCTTAAGAGAGTTCCCAACTCTCAGCACTTAAATAGAAAGACTTCATGGCTCTGGAGAGAATACAGCTATCATGAACAGCCCAGATATTTCATCCCTGATTTAACATCCAATTTTTCTGAATTTATTTAGTGAGTGGCTCTCTGGAGCTGTCTGTTGTGGTCAGACAGCTCCGCGGTCTTTGGTGACAAGATGTCTCCTGCATTATGTTCTCCAGAATTCTAAACAAAAAAACTCATGCTCAGTCTACGCAACCAGGAAATGTTGGTATTGATCACAATGGCCATGAATACCGTGGTGCCTTTGCATGCACTATGGCCTAAAAAATAAGGTAGCAGAGTAGGATATCAGACTCCAGAACCTGACCCCATGCACAAGGTCTGTCCGGAAAAAATCCAGCCATTGTCAATATCTCAAGAGCAGTTTGAACAACATTGATGTAACCTGGCAGCCAAGGAGAGTGGACTGGAATGTGTATGTGTGAACAATGATGACTTCACTGCACTAGTCAGTGGGGGCGGTAGACGCCATTGAGTGAGCATGTGGACTGTGTGGCTGTCGCATTCAAAATGACTGAGTGAGTAGAACAACAAATTTGCATCAAATTTTGCATTAAGCTTGAACATTCCTCCATGGAAACTATTCACATGATTCAGAAGGCCGCACCTTTGGGCAACTGGTGATTGGCAGCTTCATGATGATGTGCTCATGCATCATGTCTCGTGCATTTTTTTGGTGAAATATCAAACCACCCAGGTAACTCAGCCTCCCTATTGCCCAGATTTGGTGTTCTGCAACTTCTGGCTTTTCCCAAAACTAAAATCACCTTTGAAAGGGAAGAGATTTCAGACTGTTGATTCAATTCAGAAAAATACGACAGGGCAGCTGATAGCAATTGGTAGAACTGTGTGAGGTCCCAAGGTGCCCACCTTGAAGGGGATTGGGACATCATTGCCCTATGTACAATGTTTTTTGCATCTTCTTCAATAAATATCTCTATGTTTCACATTACATGGCTGGGTGCTTTCTGGACAGACCGTTTTTTGAACCCTTGCTCCACTACTTGTTAGCTGTATAACTGGGTGAGTTGCTTTTCTGACTTCAGTTTCCTCATTTGTACAATGGGCATAAAGAGTACCTGCCTCATGGGTTTTTGTAAAAGTCAAATAAATTAATATGTATAAACTTAGACTAGTGCAGGGTATACAGTAAGTACTCAAAAAAAATCTTGGCTCTTATTTTATATGTGCTCAACCCAAGTGAACACTGAGGCCCAGGAAAATGAGTGAACTATCTGTGACCACAAAGAGCAGTCACTTACAATTTTAAACACCAGCAGTGTTCTTCAAGACTACCTTAGAACAATTCCAGGGCACAGTTCACATGTGCCAACGGTGCTGGTGGAATCGTGCCGCTGGATTCTGCTTTGGATTTCCCCTGTGGTTCCCCAGCATCATGTTTTTTTAAATTTTGTGGTTTGTTTTTTTCTGCTTGTTTCTCCTTCACAAATAATATTTTTACTGTTACGGTTTGTATTGATTTCTTTTGGCACCAGTGAATAGAACACAATTTATCCTAGGACAATTGAAAATGAGAACAAGTATATTCTCTCCTCACTGGTTAGTCACAGATCTAAGGCTCCTGTGTGGTTAGAAGTATAGCAAATTAACATACGAACCCAAGTGATTAAGTGAGTCCCTCCAGAATTGGATGGAAAAGTTATCTAAATTGCTGTTGTTGCTGCTGCTACTGAACGTGTGTGGAAGTTGCCAGTCTTTTAAAACAGTTCTTTCACTTCTTTTTTTTATTGAAAATCAAATCAACTGGTAATTATTGAGCATGTACTATAAGCGAGGCACCATAGGAGCATGAGATTACAAGAGAGGCATTCTTCAGAGAGAGAGTGAGCAAGCCCTATGTTAAGCATATAAATTGATGCATTTGATTTTTCCCTCAGAAATTTTTAAGTGTACTTTGTTCAGAAAATGAAGGACTATTACACAAAAGAATGGAAATCTATTTCAATTGAAACTAAAATCAATTTCTATGAAAATATCCAAATTCTCTCATAAATTAAAGGCCTGTTTATTTAAAAAAAAAAAAAAAAAAAAAGCCCGGATGTTAAAAACTGGGGCTGGAGAGACCCCTAGCTTTCCTCCAGGATTTCGGCCTTCAAAAGCTTACAGCCAGAAAGCCTGCCAAGAGGATTAATTCCTGAGTGGAGTTTTCCAGGCTCTTACAATAGCAACTTCAACCATCTCTTCTACCTCCCGTGGGGAAATGCTGTGCCAGACACGCTCTGTTGCTGTCTGTCTGTGCTCGGCCCAGCCCTTCCCTAGCCTTTTGTTATTTGGCCAAGTTAAAACAAAACCAGCTCATACTGATAGGTGCCGGGCACTTTCAAAATGCTCCATACATATGAACTCAGTCAGTCCATAGACTAAGGTGGACTCTACTATCTTACAGATGGGGAAACTGTAACAGAGGATTAGAGAGGTGTCTCAAGTGGCACAGAGCCCGAGTTCAGACTTGGGCCCTGCACGGCAGAGCCTTGGCCCCTTCACCCCTCTACCCTGGCCTGGCTGCAGCGTCACACCTTGTGAGTGGTCTCCGTGGGGATGGTAGCTTCACCCATTGGGCAAGTGTTTGTATCTTAATTTTCTCATGGAAGTTAATACAGTTTCAGAATTTTAGGGGATTAGAAAAAGACTGGAGTTGAGCGCCTGGATTTGATTAAGAACTTTTCACAAAGTGGGTCTCCAAGTGGTATAGCCCCTTCACAAGAAGAAGCCCTGAGTGGCCCTGGACAAAATTGTTCCATGAGTGAGATTCCATCTGTGAAGTGGTAGCCCCCGCATCCCACTGTTTAGGGGAAACCTGTCACTGGCTGCTTGGGAGAGAAAGTGAAACCCTGAGGGTGTGGAGCACTCTATCCGAGGCCAGAGAAAATGAGAAGTAGTTGTCACTGCTGATGAGAGGAGGGGAGAGTGGTCCAAAAGGAACAGCAACATGGTCATGCTGGAACTATGTCACTGACAGGGCAAGTGAAGATGCCCCCAGATTTCTGGGGGAGGGTGGGGTGCAGAGGAGGAGACTGTGTAAAAAAAGAATATTCAAGTACCTAAGATTCAGGCTTCTTAACATTTCATTGGAAGGTGTTTGCATTGTTTCAGTGTAAATGTCATTAATAGCCATCTCCCTGCTCCCAGCCCTACCAGGTTCACTGGGTCCCATCCACACATCCCTATGATGTGAAGAAATGCTCGGTGGAGATCTGGGAAGGGCAGAGTGTCGTTGCTGTGCTTATCAGGGACCTTGGTAGACAGTGCAGGAGCAGAGAAGCAGAGGAGTTTGTGGGAGATCTTGCCCTGTGGAAATTTGCAGAAATCACAGGAGCAGCCCTGGATGTACACGAGCCTTGGGACTGGGGGAGTTTGCACAAGTATCATCTAATTTCAAGGGACAGGGCAGCCCCAGCTGTCGTGGAGGTGGCATGTCTCCTAATCTGGGTGTACTTCCTCTCCCTAAACACCCAGAGTTCTCATGAAGCCACGTGTTCAGTGCACTCCAAATTTAGCTTTAACACTTTCCTGATTGTGTGGAGAATTGATTCATTGTCTATTTTTGATATTCCATATTCCCTTGATCCTTTATCATAGTTGCTTTTTCCTTCATCACAAGGGAGAAAAAGATATAGAGATACAGGGAGCGGGAGAGAGAGAAGGGGAGAGAGTGAGCAGTCAGTTTTGTTGGTGAGGCTCTCCTGAGAATCTTTCATTTTTTCCTGGAAATGACCTGGGGCTCCTTGTACACAAACACCGAAACCTAATAGTCATATTATCACTGTGTTCCTAACCCTGGAGACTCTTAGCATGGGCGTGGGTTTACATAACAGGGAAACTAGCAATGACCTGGTACAAATGCTAATTAATTGTTTGAAAAAATTCAAGGATAATGCTGCGGTGATGCAAAGGTGTGTGTGAGTGTTTGTGTGTCTGTGTGTGTTCCTCTAAATCATCTAGGCATGCTTAACAATGGATACCAAGTTCAAGGCAAAAACAGGACTGAGGGGAGTTTACGTGAATGGATAGGGAAAATGGCTCCCTCTTCCAGGGAAATTGGTGACTCACTTTGTCACACGGTGTCTGTGTTCTCTCCTCCACTTCTAAAATGGGGGCTGGAACACTGGAGGGTGTCACTACTCAACTAACAATATCACTAAGATACATGAGAATCATACAATAAAGTGCATGCATCCATCCTTGGAAGAAAGGATTTGAGTTTAGGGGGGCATTTATGTGAAAACAGACTTTCAAGACTTTCTGTGACTGATTCTGTGATCATATTTGAAAAAATGAAAGCAAAACCATGTCAAATAATAAAACTAAGACAGAGACTTAACTTATAGTGAAAAGGGAAGAGAACAGAATGAGGGCAAGGGTAGGAAAAAGAAAAAAACACTAATATTCAACAAGGAAAGTATCTATGAACTTTATGTACTTTTCTTTTTATTTTTAAAGAGAATTGCTAGACCACATTCCAGCTTCTGCTGCCTAAAATTCACTTTTAAGTCCATCTCCAGAGACACTTGTATAGTTGGGGCCATTCAGCATTCAAAGCACAGGGACTTGCAGATAAACAGATAAGAAGCCTCACTGTCTTTGCCTTAAAAAAGAAAGTCTTTGACAGATGCTCTTTAAACAGAATATGTAAAATTGAGGGGAAAACAATAATCTAACCCACTTTTTTCTTTTTCCCTTTGGAATAATCTTCATTGTAGAGAATAGAAGTTTCTGATGCATGCATTTCTGATTCAATTAAACAAATATTTTCTGCTTGCTCACCATCAAAATGAGGAAGCTACTTGCCCACAAATTCTCTAAAGGAAGATTCCAAAGAAAAGGGAATTGCAGTTAATCCTTTCCCAGGTCACACCTTAAATAGGTCTCAGCTAATAGGGAAGTTTTTTGTATTTAAAATATAAATACACATTTTAGAATATGTTGAAGGAATCAAACCTGAAGGGGTAGAGTCAGAAGTTCAGTCCCACACTGAAGGGATTGAAGAATAAAATATAGGGTAGTATCTTCCAAACTATGTCAGAGGGTCTGTGAGATTCTAGTAGATGCTCCCAGAAGAATAAAAAAAATATAGGTTTTCCTCAGTTAAGTAATTCTGGAGAAGGCCGAGTTAAAGTTACTACCTTCTACAAAACTTCGGAGTAATTAGTAGGCTAATATATATTATGCATTTCCAAGAGAGGGTTGTGTAGAGTGGGCAGCAATTTTTAAGTATGCAACTTTCTGGCAGCACAAAAATATTATCTCATATGTTTAAGAAAAGCAGGTTGGAAAATACGAGCAAAGAGCAGAATTGCTCCTGAAGCTTGGTCCAAGTTTTCTGCATAGGTTATATCCTGTTGTTACTGTCTGAATATCTTGCTAGTGTCCCCGGTACACACTGGCCATCCAATTTTACTTACATCTAGTCATATGTGGATTTAATGTTTGTGTTCAGACGTCCATACTTCTTGACACAAAAGTGTGATCATTAACGACCCTGCTCTGATATGCAGTGAACAGTGAAGTAAGAAAAAAAAATCTGAGTTTAGTTTTACAGCGGAGACCAGGCACTATTGCACTGAAAGCAGGGCGTTCAGTCACAGCTCAAAACGAAGCTTGAAAAATGTTCTTTTGTGTTTACAAGGGGCACACGGTGTTTGAAAAAAGTCACAATGTTTTTCCTTCTCAAGGTATATACTTTGGGGAAAAACTCTGCTTTGATTTCAAAAAGGAAATCTTAATTATTTTCTCAATGGCCCTGCTCAGCTTGGAGCTGTTTGTGTCCAGCTGCATGTGACAACCCCAGTCGGGTTTCTGATGCCAATCCCATACCTGTTCTGGTGATCAGAGACCTTTGGCCAAAGTAGGGAGTCACTCACTTTCTCTCTTTGTGGTAATGCCATTCTGGCCCTGGCTAGTTAAGGTGTATTGGAATTGAGCACTTAAAGGTAAGCTCCGTATCAGCAATAGATGATTTAGAAGCAAGCCATTTGAAGTGACACAGAGACTTTAGTTTAATGAACTGTAATTGTCGCCACCTGTGGGACTGATAGGCAGAGATATTGATATGTCAAGCAACAGGTATTGAAAGATCCCGAGTTAACTATACCACAAATAACTATTCTTGAAAAACAAAAGAAAATCAAACTTATTAGGAAGGGAAGACGATATTAAGCAGAGTAAAAGAGGGAACTGCTTGTACACCATTTCCCTAAATTATGGCATCCAGAATATGAGGGAAACAGAACGGCTGTATATTGTGGCAGGAAGACCACAAATGAAATTGGCTCATTCATGATTTTAGTCATATTTTCCAGAATCCAAATTCAAGGAGGAAGTTTATTCCCACCATATGGATTTTTTTTTTTTTCTTCTGTTGAGTTTTGTCTTCCTTGACAACCCAGAAATCACTCCGGCATCAGTGAGTGATACAGACTTAGCGATGTGCCTCATCAGTCATGTTAGACACACCCCACAGCGATTACCATTCTGATTCAGGGCAGGATAAAAAGTTCAGTGCACATTGTGGTATTTTGGGAGGTGATCTGGGAGCATTAACCATACAACTTTGGCAGAAACTGTTTTGTGAATGTGTCAGTGATATCTCAAGTACATGAAAAACCAGCTTTGCTGTCCCTTGATATGAGATTAACTTTTTTTTTTTATTTCTAGAACATTTACCATTGTAAGGTGGACAAATATTATCCCTGTTTTTCAGCTGTAGAAACTGAAATGCTAAAAGGTTAGGCAACGTTCATAAAGTTACATGATGAGTCATTTTCTGAATCAGGAAATAAACTGGTGGCTCTCATTCCCTTTTCCTTGGTTCTACCAGCCAGCAGGAGTCATCTGACACCGTCTACAGAAGTATTTTCTTATTGTCTTGCAATGGACACTGAACGGGTTTTTTTAGACTTAAAAATGACAAAATGTGACATATGTTAAGGAGCAGAATTCAACCAAAAATATTAAATCACGAAACAAGTTTTATTGAGCATTGATAGTGTACAGGAGCCAAAAATTTTCAGTTCTAGTTTAAATTCTACTCATGATTCAGAAATATGCACATAGTATCTTTTTGCCTCTGGTAAAATATGAATAATAATTCCTACCATAGATTTTATAAAAATATATGATGATGCTGCACAATATGTTTTGAGCTGAATGGATAGAAGGACAATATGATTTTTAAGAAATGATCATATCACTTTCCCCTTTGCTGGTAGAACTTTGGTAAGTTTCTTATGAAAAGTTCTATACAATAGTATCTAATTTTAGCGTATGTGTGTATACTTAACTTGTAAAGAAGGATGTGCCATATTACTATACTAAACACTTTTACATATATTGTCATATTTAGTCCCTGTGACAACCACTTTCATATTCTTCCTAGTAGGGGATTAAGTCTAACCAAATAACTCAACTCTTTCCCCAAGACTAGAGTTCCGTGGTTATCATTCATTAATATTGCTGTCCTCAATACTATGTTTATCGGCCTTCTCCAGTATAGCCCTTTACATGGTCAGAAATCCAAAGTTGGGTTCATTAGCACAATTGGAACATTTTTCCCAAGGCTGCTGATTTTAAAGGGATTTTACCACATAATAAAGAAAAAATAAAAAGCACAGAAATATAGAAAAGACAAAAAAATTACAGAAGCCTTGTTATATACTGCTGATTTCTGATTCAATTACTGCTAGCTAGAACTCAGCCCTGAGGAGATTCCGAATGCTGTTTTGAAGAATCCACAGTATAGGTCTCACATGCTTACCCTATGTCCCTGGATTTTTTACATTCTAGCTTCTGGCCTTGATTCATACGGGAGAAACCATTACATAAGCCACCAGAGAAGCTCACTCCTACATGTGCTAGCCTTTTGTTCCTCTTGATAGTGAAGCCTCTTGGTAGATTTCCACCTGCCTCAATTATCCTAAAAGGAAACAGGAGACTGTAACTACCTTCACATCAGTCAAGAAGGACAGGCAGCCTCGGAGGGCCCTTCACCACGCTGGTAGTAAAAATGAGACAGCCTCATGGATAAACTGGGGGCAGATGCCAGAGCAACTTGGTGCCCTACCCGTCTGACCACCACACTACTTCTTCTGTGACTGTGGGTTTCTAGACTTGGTTTTAGTAAAGAAAAAGGTTTCTTTTGTAAGCTGATGTTAGTCTCTTCATTTAACAAATGAGAAGAGAAAGAGTAACTCAGAAAGGTGAGTAACTTGCATATAAAACCTTGAACTGGGTCCCATTGATGTTGAATGGGAAGGACCTTCTTTGTGCTGCAGGTAGGCCTACTCTTGTCACATAAGTATGTGGCCACTTGGAAGCCTGCAGAATGGTCAGGTCTGTGTGGTCAGGTGGGCAGGACCAGCAGCTAACCTCTAGGAAGCTCTGAACAAGCCGCTCTTTGGTGAGCTTTAGCTTAGAAGATATCTTCAATGAAGAGCTATCAAGAGTAGGGAGAAATTAACTACAATCTGGCTTTAAAAATGAAAAATTATAATAAAAAAGGATATGATGAGTATGAGACATGTGGTAAAACATAGCATCTCACTTAAAAAAAAACCTACTTACTAACATCCTACTCTGACCCTTCATCTGACCTCTTCTGAAAATGATAAAATTGTCATATACATCATCAGTTCTTATTTACTACTGTTCTGTTCTATAGAATTTCCTGGAATACTTAAACCATTGCTCGAAATACAGAGTTAGGTTCCTATAAGCCTCATCACATTTTCATCAACCACCTAATACATCACCTTGTTTTGTGAATGTTTCATGTAAAATCACCTTATTTAATGTTATTGTCAATTGATTAACATTGAACTCAGAGCCAACAGCTCAAAAAACCTTGTTTGAACAAAGCTTACCTACCACATATTTTCTAAGAAAGCCCATCAGAGCTATCTTGCACTTAGAAACAGTAGGAAGCTCTTCCTCTCTGTGCTCGGGGTTCCTTTTAAACATCAAATCCCAGCGAAGAGCACAAAATGCAAAAAATGTGACAGCAAACACACCACAGAAGAGACATTTATAGTGTGAGAGCTGATAGGAAAAGGCAGAGCAGTACTCTGTTCTACCTCGGCTGGGGATAGGCTTTTTTTTGGGTGACTCAAATTTGTTACTACTCTGCACATGTCCATGAATGACTACAAAGCACTCTGAGTATTGATTTGGGGGTTACAAATACATTTTAGTGAATAGAGGAATTCACAAACACAGAATCTGCCAACCATAAGAATCGACCATAAATGCAAACAAAGAACACAAAACCAGTTTTAATCCTGTGGTCAGATTCATTCCTATCCACATCGAGAAATCAATGGACTTCATCTTTATACTGGGAACTTTGGTGACCAATGATTACTGTCACGATTAACCTGGCTTCAGTCTGTACGATTTCAAATTCGGTGACATGTTCTCTACCCAAGTTCTAATGACAAAACAATGGAAACATAATGAATTTTAACATTATTATGTCACAAAGTGAAGTCACTCTAAGAATAATAACAGAAATGTTAGTAATATTTGATAGTAGGGCCACCGTCGGAGAAGAGAGAGAATTGGAAGACGGGTTTGCACGTCTGCCAGACTTTCATTTCGACGTCCCTGTTGCTGGCAGTTCCTCCCACTGGCTGTTTCATACCAAGTGCTAGAATCCCACGCAGTCGACATGATGATCAGTGCTATTAAGTGAAGTGACAGAAAAATAAGTGAGAACAGCAGGGTTATATCTCCGAGTGACTTGAAATTCATGCTTGGAAAACAAGCAATGAAAATCGTGTAACGAGGAAGTTCAGCGCACAGTAAGCACTGGTGAGCTGATAAACAGTAGCCTTCACAATATAATTTCATTATCAACTCAGCTTTTTTTCCACCATCAAAACTCCATGTAAAATGAACATTGCCCAGAATCACACATTGTGGCTCTCTTTGGCAGTCTGTGGATTGTTGCATGCTTGATTTATCTTGCAGAGGTAGGTCGCAGTCTAAAGGGTACAACGAGAGTAGGTTAAAGAGTCGGTAGGGGAAGGGCAGTGATAAAGTGAAATACATTGTGTGATACAAACTGATTGCCATGTAAGCCAGTAATACTTGAAACAGTTCAGATTAGCCCTGGGATTGTCCACTTTGTTTGGGTTGCTCAGGGTCTAAGAGGAAACCTGTCCCCCGTCAAGCCCATGAGATTTGAAGTTCAAGAAAATTGAATCCATGTATAGCAAAGCCATTCTTCTTACAATTTTTTAGCCAATAAATATTGTGTGGGAAATCAATCCATATGTTTTCAAGTCATTTATGCAAGTTGACTAATTAACATGTTCATCGGTAAGAGCTGCCTGATGTCTTTAAAGTCAGGAAACTATCCTACGCCAAAAGCAGACAAACTGAAACACCAAAAGGTCAAACTAAGTTTGAAACTTTGAAACATTCAAAAATGTAATTATTCTAGAAACACTTAAATGGTTGCTAACCCCTCCCTGCTGATTATTATTATATGGTGGAAAAATAAGGAATTCCTTTGTTCCCTTTTATTTTTGAAAAATCCTTGCCTATGTGTCTTCCTAAAGTTGCCTCCAAGTTATGTTGGATAAGAGCCTAGATTATTAATGACATTTGCAATAAAATCTTGTCAGATCATACAAAAATTATTAAATTAATGAATGCTTGTGATTTTTTTAATTCAAAATAAAGCATAACGATGAAGATACATTTTTGCTTCAATCATATCTAATGAATTGTAAGAGTTGTAATTATCATTCCCATTTTGTAGATTTAGAAATCAAGGTCCAAACAACTTGAGTGGCCTGTGAAAGCACATCCTGACTAAGTTACACTTTGCCTGGCACCCTTTACAAATACTTGATGAAAAATAGGCATGAAGGAGACAGCTAATAGATTTAGCCCCATTGAAATTCTAACCCAATGTTAATCTGTTTACCTTTTTGTGTATGGTAACAAGAAAATGGGACCTTGGGGAAAAATATGAAAATGAGGCATACTAAAATCTTACAGTGTTTGTAGCATAAAGATGACTAAATTTGGAGCTGGAAGTCCTATATTCAAATTCTAACTCTTCCACTTATTATTAGCCCTATGAGCTTGGGCAAGTCATTTGACCTCTCTTAGTAAGTGGGAATAATGAGATCTTAGAGGTCTGTGAAGATAAAATGTCATTAAAGAGTGTTTTGTTAATTAGAATGACTATATGCATGTAAAATAATAGCAATAATTACAAAAATATAGAAACAATATTTAGAAACAATATAGGTAGGGAGCTCCTACCTATAATGATACTGGACATCATTGAATTTGAAGCTGTTATTTATTTATTATACTTGTTTAATATTGCAGTTTAAATTTTCCTCATTCTTTTTGTAGAATATAAATTTACCAAAACATAGCATGTAAGTTATTAAATAATTTTTTTTGAAAGAGGATAAAACTCTTCACCTATGTCTCCACCTTTCATCAC